>CAOJBJ010113333.1:0-10226 GCA_948291685.1 Euphorbia celastroides
AAACATATATTACTACAAACAAATAATATTTCAGCATTTCTCTATTGGTTTCGTATGAAATGCTATGTTTTGATAAATTCGTAGCAACAAATCGAGATATAAATCAATTCATTCAAGAAAACGACGATTTCAAGCAGCACACAGTATAATTTAGTAATTAGGATTGACAAAGTAATAAAGTTGAATGTGCTTTCTTTTTCTAGAGAGCACCAATTAATGAACAGCGTAAATTTGGAAGTGGCTTGCAGCCCACATTTGATGTTGAGCAGAGTTTTTTTAGAAAATTATAGGATAGTTCTGATTTAAAATTCAATTTTGGATCCAACAGCATATTTTGACTCATGAATTCATTTTTATTAAAAATAACTTTCATTTCCTTATTTTTAGGAGTTTTAAACGTGTTTAATTTGCCTATGGGACCAAAATTGAATTTCAGACCCGGACCACCGTAAACCGCTAATCAATATTATAGTTGGATTTACAAAAATGCATTGGCAGGAACATGCAGATTTTAACGTGGTCATGAGGTGTTTAATCCTATGATGAACCGAGAAAATCCTCAAAAAAAAACTTCAAAGGGCAGAAAGAGAGAATATAACTCAACAGTAAAAGTGTGAAATACAACAAAATAGCAAACCCTCAAGTTAATAGCAAGTAACACACATCAAACATGGAATCCTTGATTGCTGCATTTTGGTTTTACCAAACTCCGAGTTGGGCAGCACCATCTGTGGAATTTATGGCTCTCATTCCTTCTAAAGTTAATTTGTTTGGTTGGAAAACTAATTCTTAGATGCCAACTTAGGCCTTCTTTTAAATTCGTAATTGTTGAACTGGACTCCAGGCTAGCCAGCAGAATTTCTGTTTAAAATCTGCTGGATGCTTCCCATCATTATTTCTAGCACCACCACACCAAAACTGTAAATGTCACATTTTTCATCGGCTTTCATTGTATACGCTAACTCTACAAAAGATCAATTTCATCCACACGATACTTTGTCATAAAGTTATTTAGAAAAAAAGTAAATAAAATAGTAAAACATAACGATAACTCAAAAAATTCATAAATACACATGCATTCAAAAGTAATTAAGCACCTGGAGCAGTATATCCAAATGTCCCTGCCAATAAAGTCCAATTCGATGAGTCAGGCATCAATAGTCTAGCTGTGCCAAAATAAAAAACATGAGCCTCAAAGTCTGAATCCAACAATACATTGTTACTTGGTATGTCTCTATGAATAATTGGAGGAAAGCAGTCGTGGTGCATGTATGATAATGCGTTAGCTATTCCTTCAACAATATTAAGCCTTTTGATCCAATCCAACTCTATTGATGCTTCCTCATCACTTAGTATCTTTCTTAAACTCCCTCGTTCTATGAAATCATAAATCAAAAAACAATGTTGGGGATGTTCACAAAACCCATATAACTATATTTTACAATGCATTAATCTCATTTGTGAATGTTTTCAAATAATTCTGGGATTGGCGAAGTTTTTTCACAGCTACTACTCGATTTGGTGATACCATGGCTTTATAGACAACTCCATAGCCAATGCAATATTTGGCGTTGAACCCTTCTGTCACCTCAATGATATTTTCATATTGCAAATCTTGATCTTGTACCCCCATATACTTTGCTTTCTCATTTATATCCCCCGACTTTGCCTTTTTGCTTCTAGTTCTTCGGTAGAAAAGATAACAAATCCCAACAACAAACAAAAATAATATCTGCATACCACTAGAGAGAGAAATTGCTACTATTTTACCGTTTTTCCTGTCTGCTTTATGAGAAGTGCACCATTTAAGTCCGGTATGAATGCCACATAAGCCTTTATTGTTTCCAAGTGCTTCAAGTGGTGCCTCACGAAAAAGCTTTGATTTTTGGAATCGGTCCCTCTAATTCATTCCATGATATGTCCACTTTCGTCAAGCTTAACAACTTCTCGAATGTTCTTGAAATTGAACCGGACAACATGTTGCACTACAAAAAAAAATGAAGATTAATGACCGAAGAAATCAGTCACAAATGTGTAAAAATCAGTCATTAATGCGTTTTATGACTGGGTTTGTGACTGACTTGCGTCAGTCATGAAATTGATAGTCACAAAATTTGACTACTTTATTGACGTTGTTATGACATGTTTGTTGACGGTCATCCTGTCAACAAACTTTGACTAGTTTTGTGACTATTTGTGACTATACTTTATGACATAGTTTGTAACTACCTCTACTGACACTAAATTAATTTTCTTATGATCTTCCAATATTCAATGTTGTTGGTTTTCTATAATGAAACTAGTATTATAAAAATTAATTTTAAAATGATCAAATAAAGTTGCATATAAGATAATATCAAAAACATTAACCAAAATATAATTATCTACACAGTTGGTTTGTAGATACAAAAAATGTGTTTAGCAACAATGCAAAATATCTATAAATGTTGCTACAAAAAGAACTTTCATACATATAATATTCAGAAGTTCAAAATCTAAAATGAAGTCAACTTGGCAAGCTATATATAAACATATATTGCAGCTCCAAATATCCAAAATGAAGTCAACTTGGAAGCTATCCAATCCATCCATATCTGCATATAAAGTCAAAGGTGAAACAATTTATAGAAGCATAGAGCACAGATGAACAAATGAGCAGATGAAACAATTTATGGCCAAAGAAATAAACAGCATGAGTGTATATATACATATTAATAGCACTAAAATGGCATGTACAACAAAACTTGGAATTATAACCATCCAACTATTTAATGCACAAGTAAGACCAACTAAATATTGAATGCACTCCTGAAGTTGATTGTGTAACAAACAAAATGATAAAAGACTAATGATAAAAGACTCTTAAGAGGAATGCACTCCAGAATTAAATATTTCCAATTATATTACCTCCCAGCAGTTATTTTAAATTCTTTGGTTGCTACTTCAAAACCTACAGAATTATAAGAGTAATGATAAAAGACTCTTAAGAGCAAACAATGCAAGTTCATGTGTTTCAAAACTAGAGGCTTTGGAAGTAAGAAGAATGAGCTATTCCAAGACCATTGCCTTAACAGTGATCAGAGCATCTTTTCTGCCATAAAACCAAATGTCCCTTGAATTTATGTCCTCTAAACAGAACCAATGCAATTTAGGTAACATTTTTTCAAATGAAACTAGGGGCATTGAACTGCTAAAAAGGCAATGCTTGCTATATCTTATATGGACTAAGAAATTCAGGCGGTAGTAACCGAACTTACCCCATCGATGTATTTCTTCAGCATTGCAGTATGCTTTTTTCCAACAAGATGAAAATCTGCAAGTCCACCAATCATTGAGTTCCAGGAAACCAAATCTATAGTGCACAACATTATAAAGGGTGGGCTAAAACAATAGGCAAGGCTTTCATATAAAAAAGAAATTATATTATACTTAGGCTTAAAGATACATAGCAAAATGGACACTATTCCTAACAATCTCCATCTTGGCCATCTCAATGGATCTCTTTCAAAATATATAGATCATAAATAAGGAAATCAGTACCTCAGGTTTTGGTGGCTCTGTTTGACAAATTGTCAAACACCTTACCAAATTTGTCAAACCTGAACTCAGAAAATAGACAAGTTAGCAACTGGAAAAGCATAGTAGCGATAAAACTCAGAATTATTAAGATGCTAATAAGAATGTGAGTATTTTCCTTCAGTCATGTAATCTGAAATTTCATTACATAAAGTAACATTACCAACTGTTTGTCCATCAATTTCATTAAACAAATAACATTTCAAAGCACATGTTAATAATATTGCAATGAGAATGAACAAAATTATTGGTTTGAAGCACACACTTCTCTTGAGTTTAGAATTAACACCAATAGATTCTTTACTGCAACCATTACTAACTGTGACAGGTTGTTCATTAAATTTAAAGTCTACTTTCATGCTGGAATTTTTCAGTAGTTTCAGCATTATAGGCAAGCACATAATTAGTTTGTGACTCATTAATTTCAGAAACAACATTATCCGAAAGTGCACCAACATTAACTTTAAATACAGTATTTTCAGCAGCTGAAATATCTAAAGAAACATCAGTAAAAACACCTGAATTCTGAACATTATTTTCACAAACTGTATTTTCAAGTAATGCATCAGCTGAAACACAGGAATGAAGCATATTATATGCACTAACAGCAGAGGCATTTAGATGATAAAGTCCATTACAAAGAGAACCACTCAAAATGCATGTATTGTTTTTGAAAACATTAAGAACCTCCAAACAAGAAGTATTAGGAAATGAAGAAACAGAAACTTAACCACAGAAATGAACCTAGATACTGTATACTGAATTGGGGACAAATATGCAAATGGACCAAAAAAAAACCTAAATGAAGTAAACAGGCAGTAGAGATATTATTAACACAGGACAGTAGCAAATAGGTCAGAAAAATTAATAAATTGCCAATTCCAATGCCAATTAAAGTGCAGATTCAAGTTTAATCAAAAAATGCAAAAAATTTCACATACCACAACTTTAATTATTAAAACATAAAAATAAAAGGAATTAATGATACACAAAGTTGGCAAATAAAAAACAAACGAAACCTCAACACAGCAAACTGCAATTTATCACAATATATCCAACAACTCAAAAAGTTAATAACGATATCAAGAATTTAAAAACACTAACTGAGAATCAAAATTAGGTGGAATGCCTTACAGTGAGTATTCGTTTATCCAATTGACTTTCGGCCTTCTTTAACAATGCAAACTGAAGAAAAAAGAGACTAAAAAGAGAATACCTGGTGCGCTTAAATCCAAACTTTGGTCCCTTGTTTCTTTTATTTCATAACAGGTTCAAAAGAAGTAAGCTCACACGAGAAATTAGAATTAGTATTTGGCACAAGTTGAATCAGAGAGGTAAACTCAGCAAATCTCTAACTATCACAACAGAGATAACAGATCAGCCAAGCTGAAGTCACAAATCGCAAAGAAAATTTAGATACAAAGCTTACTTAATCAAAAAACCAGAAAAGTTATCAAGCCGAACCAAAGATATGAACAAGCACAACAAAATCAGTTGCAAAAGAAACGTAACAATCAGAATCAGACGAGAATAGTTTCAAATTTACAGATCAGACCAGCGGAAGCAGAAGTTGTGTAGCGATTGCAAAAGACCGATAAAAATCACCAAATCTTTCACAAGCGAATCTGCTCAACACAAACAAATAAGTCAATGACACAACGTTTCTTCCAGGCATTCTATCAAACACCTTGCGTGCATTGGTTAAATCACCAGCTCTAACACAATAGATTATTAAATTGCCTAACGTATAAATAGAATCTCCTAATCAATTAGAAAATCTCTTGCCTAGCAAACCAAATCGCAATTTCAAAAGAACAAAAGCTGAAATTAGTGGAAAATTTGAATAATGAACCATTACCGTCGCTGCTACCAGTCATTCCGAGACTAAGATCTCCAAAACTGCCATTCTCTTTCACGTACTGACTCAATAGACTACACCTCCGCGAGAATCTCGACTTCTCCGGCTTCCTTTTCGACGAATCGAAAAAACAAAATCAGAAATTCAATTGACGGAATGTAAAAAATTCAGTTCAGAGAACCGGAAAAGGAAGGAAATGTTGATTACCTAAAAACGATTACGAAGATAAAAGGAGGAGCAGGAGCCAGTGGCGATGAACGGAGGAAATCTCCTCCGAGGGATTAAGCCAAGCGATTGGTGGAGAGCATTCTGCCGATTTGCAAACTCGGTGCGGCAATTTTAGTTCTTGTTTAAGGAAGAGTATAGTAAATGGGTTTTATATTTTCACATTATTAATTTAAATATTTTTATTAATTATTTTTGAAAATATTTATGAACATGAAAGTCTCTGATATCAATAAAAAAATACAGCTCGGTAATATCCGAACTGGTCCAACCCTAAGCGAGCTCGGGCCCGGACACTGCTCTGAGGTCTCCCGAGCTCGCCGCCCAGAAGGCCCACCAGTCCGCTCAGGAGAACTAACCCAATAGAGACAAAGGTGTGCCACGGAGCAAGTACATATCGCGCCACCCGACAGTACTGTCATGGCAGTACAAGGGACCAGTACTATCAGCGTGACGTGGCTTGACAAACGCAAGGGAACTGTCAGACCGTGCCAAAACCCCATCATTGCCAGGCGCAACATCACCACTGGTCCCCTCCGACCTCTTCAAGCTCCCTATAAAAGGGCAGCTCCATGGCATTACAAGGTTAACTTTCTCTCCACACTTTTACTATTTTCTCTACACCTTATCCCGAATCTTACTTAACCATCGGAGAGGCCACGCCGGTAAAACGGTCGGTCCCCTTGACGGTTTTCTTGTCTTGCAGCTACCCGTAGAGACCTAGATATTAGATTCACGATATCAAATTGGTGCGGTGAGCGTGGATCAAACACGCGATAATGGCCAAAGCCAGAGAGTGGGCGAAGTATGAGAGCCACAAAAGCAGCAGACGGGTCGCCCAACCCCCAATCAAGATTGCTGAAAACTCGCACCGGGGAAGATCTTTTCGAACAAGACCCGAGCCGGTTCATAGAGAGCCAGCCTTTGAATCCCACCCTCTCAAGGCTTTGAAAAAGGAATTGTTGTACTGGATACAGAACACTAAGCAGAATATCCAGTATCCGAGGAAAATGACACACCCGGGTCGCCATGGCACTTATTGTGAGTTTCATAAGCAAGCAGGGCACAACACCAAAGACTGCAGGCAGTTGGCAGAGGAGCTCTCAAGGCGGGCTGCTGAGGGAAAGTTAGACAACTTTGCCCCCGAGCAGAATAGGAGCAAGGGAAAAGAGAAGGTCGGTGAAAGTAGAAAGAAGGAAGATAATCCCGCCATGCATCGTGGAGTCATTCATGTTATAGCGGTAGTGGGAAGAGAGAACGGGAAGAGAAAATGGGAAGGCATGAGGGGTAGCAATAGCCGAAGCAACCCTGCTACTTATTATAGCTTTTCCCACATCAGAAAGCCATTACCCCATTCAGACGCATTGGTAATCCAGATGGTGGTACAAGATTTCATGGTAAAAAGAGTGATGGTGGACACCGAAAGTCCTGTCAATTTGATGACACGGATAGCTTTCGATGCCCTCGGAGGCAACCCGAACAAGTTAGACATCAATCAGGCACCGGTGCTCAGAGTGAGCGGTCACGCAGTCACGGTTTTAGGAGCCATTTATATGAAGATAAGCATTGGAGATGAGGCACCGTTCTGGAACGCAGAAGTTGAGTTTTTAATCGTGGACATTCCTCGGGCGTATAACATTCTGTTAGGTCGAGGCACCATCTCAGGCTCGGAGGCTGTAATTTCAATGAGACACCTCGCTTTGCTTATCCACACAGATAAAGGAATGGTGACAGTGAGAGGTGACAGAAAGCTAGCTCAGGAAACTTACATGGCCTCGCTGAGAACCATGCCCTTGAGCTCGGTGGAGGGAGAAAAGTCATCTGAACCAGTTGGAGAGCTCCACACAATGATGTTGGCACAGGACAAGCCAGTTCGGGTAAGCTCAGCCCTGGAGCCGGAAGTCCAAAGCCAAATCATAGGTGTGCTGGAGAAGTATGTAGATGAGTTCACATGGGAGGAAAGTGACATCACCGGAATCAGGCTGGGAGTCATAGAGCACGAGCTGAATATCGACCCTGAGGTGACAGCAGTTAACCAGAAGAGAAGGAATTTTGACCCGGAGAAGCAGAAGATCATCTCGGAAGAATTGAAAAGGTTAACCAGAGTGGGTCACATTAGGGAGGTGAAGTACCTGAAGTGGATGGCCAATGTGGTCTTGGTAGCTAAGCCGAACGGAACTTACAGAATGTGCGTGGATTTCACCGACCTGAACAAGGCTTGCCCGAAGGACTCCTACCCCCTTCCCAACATTGACATGCTAGTAGATGCGACAGCGGGGCACGCTATCATGTCGATGTTAGACGCCAAGGTGGGATACAATCAGATTCCCACGAAGGAGTGTGACATTGAGAAAACCTCGTTCATCACGCACGAGGGTACATACTGCTATAAGGTAATTCCCTTCGGCCTGAAGAATGTGGAGCGACCTACCAAAGGCTGGTGAACAAGATGTTCGAGGGGTTGGTAGGAGATATAATGGAGTTGTATGTGGATGATATGGTGGTGAAGAGCAAGTCTAAGGAAACCCATGCCGCCGACCTGGAGAAGGTCTTGGAAATTTACAAAGATTTTAATCTAAAGCTGAACCCAGAGAAGTGTGCTTTCGGGGTATCTACGGGGAAATTCTTAGGTTACATGGTGTCCGAGAGAGGAATCAAAGCAAAACCGGACAAAATCAAGGCTATTACCAAACTAGCACCGCCAAAGACAGTAAACGATGTCCAAGTTCTAAATGGGAAGATAAATGCCTTGGGGAGGTTTATATCTTGTTCAGTAAGAAGATGCTTACCGTTCTATAAGACGCTAAAGAATATCAAGAACTTCGCCTGGATAGAAGAGTGCAGCAGAGCCTTCGAGGGGCTGAAAACTTTTCTCTCATCACCCCCGATGCTGAGTAAACCACAGAATAGCGACCCACTGTACTTATACATAAGCATAAGTGATGAAGCCATTGGAGTGGTCTTGGTCCGGGAAGAAGGAAAGGAGCAGCTTCCAATCTATTACTGCAGCAAAGTGTTGAAGGATGTCGAGCTGAGATATCCCAGGCTGGAGAAAGCCGCTATGCTGTTATCATTGCCTCTCAATGGCTTACACTATTTTCAGAGTCACACGGTAATGGTGAGGACCAATTTTCCACTGAAGAAGACGTTGCAAAAACCTGAGATCACAGGGAGAATTGCAGAGTGGGTGCTGAAACTCTCCGAGCTAGACGTTCATTTCGAACCAAGGAAAGCATTTAAGGCCCAGACATTGGCAGATTTTGTGGTAGAAGCTCCACCCGAGGAAAGGGCGGAACCCCATGAAAGCATGTGGATTGTTCACATAGATGGAAGCTCTTACCAAGAGCACGGAGGAGTTGGGGTCTATATGGTGGGGCCAGGGCGCATTCGTTTCAGCCAAGCTGTCAGGCTACTGTGGAAAGCCACTAACAACGTTGCTGAGTACGTGGCACTCATGTGGGCTCTTCGAGCTATTAAAGCCATCGTCCCGAACCATGCTCGCATTAAAAGTGATTCAAAACTGGTAGTCAATCAGCTCGGAGGAGGATACGCCACTCGAGACACAAACATGCTTCAGTATCTGGCCAAAGCCAAGGAGCTTGTTGAGCAGATCAAAGCTGGGGGGGTACTGCCCTCGAGCTGGTGCATATTCCCCGAGAGTAGAATGTGGAGGCAGATAGGCTCGCCAAGCCGCCTCAGACCCATGCAGAGAAAATTCAATTCCTTGCACGGTGACGACTCAAGAACTACCGAGCATCCACCAAGGAACAGAAATCATGGTCATCGAGCAAGAAGATGAATGGTACACCTCGATGAAGAAGTACTTACAAACTAACGAGCTGCTAGAAGATCCAATTGAAGCTCAGAAGGTCATGAGAAAGTCTTATCAGTATGCCCTAATTGGAGATACCCTATATCGGAGGTCGTTGTCTCATCCTTGGAAGAAATGCATTGGCAATGTGGAGGCTGATTACGTGTTGAGAGAACTGTAAGAGGGGATATGCGGAGGCCATGAGAAGAAGGACGCCATAGTAAGAAAGGCAAAGCTGTTAGGCCTTTACTGGCCTACAATAGAGCTAGACGCCACCAATATGGCATGTGAGTGCAGAGAATGTCAAGCCTATGCTCGGAACATCAGGGTGTCAGCCACTATCCGAACCACCATCAGGTCGGCCTGGCCCTTCTCTAATTGGGGAATTGATATTGTTGGACCAGCTTCGATGATGAAAGCAGCTCGCTGATGGACTTTGGTGAAGACAGCTCGCTGACAAGGGAGCTTGTTAATGGACCAGGTGAAGACAGCTCGCTGACGAGGGAGCTTGTTGATGGACCTTATGAAAGTAGCTCGCTGACAAAGTAGTTCGCTGAAGGATCTGCTCGCTAGAGAAGGCAACTCGCTGAGAGAGTTCGTTGATGGACGCACTCACTGATGGATTTCGCTCTGACAATCACTGAGAAATCAAGTGTCTCAGCATGGAAATCAAAAGCACTGAAAGCACTCTCGCTGAAGTTCACCCACGTGGAGCATTAAATGGAAAATAGCTTTTCCTGACAGACAGCTATTTCT
>CAOJBJ010113707.1:0-15367 GCA_948291685.1 Euphorbia celastroides
GTAACATTCTCCCCCACCCGATTTCGCGACGTCCTCGGCGCGAGTGAGAAGAGAAGACTCCACCCAAGATCACCAACGTGAGGTTCACCCGTCTACCGCAGAAACTTCACGCACACTACGCATCGCCCCCTTCCTTCGCGATAGAATGCCCTTCTTTGGAAACTTCACCCACATTTATGCACCGCTCCAACGAGTGTCCTTCCTTGGACTCGGGCCCGCCCGCTCAGCCCTTTACTCGCCCCACGAGTGTCCTTTATCGAGACTTCACGTACTAGACTGGGTATGCAGTGCGCCACCGTGCGAGTGCCTCCTCCTCGACAGGACCATCCTTGGTCATCAGTGTGCGTGAAGTTTCTGCGGTAGACGGGTGAACCTCACGTTGGTGATTTTGGGTGGAGTCTTCTCTTCTCACTCGCGCCGAGGACGTCGCGAAATCGGGTGGGGGAGAATGTTATGCCCCAAAGGGTCGTAACCGTGCCAGTAGTGCGTGCCGATGGAAATGACCTGCCATGAGGGGAGAATGGAGTGGGCGATAGTGTTTGTTCGGTGTACGACACCCGGCAACGCATGTGTCTCTGGAGTTAGGCAGGCCGACCCAGTTAAGTTTGGGGAGCTTGTCGTTGGTTTCGGACTTGACCGTGAAGGAGGATATGTTGTTGGCCGAACTGTCCACTTGTAGAATGCTGTCGCCGCACTCCTGATGAGCCCATGGCAGGGCGAAACAAGTCGGCACGAGGCACATAAAGGGCTTACCTTGGGCGGAGCGGGAGAACCTCGGGGCGCCGCACGGGCGAATACTGGGGGCAAACTCCGACCCCGTGACAATAGGACCTACTAAATACCTTCCTTTAGGCACATAAATCATAGCTGAATTTGCAGCGGAAGCACAAGCTGCAGCCCAAACATCAACAAATGCCTTACTAGAATCGGTCGCCCGTTCGGTTTAGTTGAAATACCTTACTAGAATCGGTCGCCCCGACGAATATGATAAATTTATATTTCCAATTTTTATATTTAATTTATCTATGAACTAAATTTAATTAGTTAGTGTAGATGGATCTCGACTTAGTTATTATATTATGATCGTTTTTTCTTATTTTATTTGATATGTCTTCCACCTTGGGTGTCAATACATATTGTGGCTGATGTTTGTAATTGCCTAATTGCTGACATGTTGATAACATGATTTTAGTTTACATTTTGTTTGATCGGTCGAATATAGATGGAACAATATATGTTAAACTTGATGTGGCACTGGTCTCATGGTTTTTCGATTTTTTGGGTTCTTTATAGTACTCTATGCAATATAGATTTTATAACATAAATTGTCTTAAAGTTGATGTATTCACCCTTGATTTACCATGATGCCAAAAAATTAAATGGGAGAACTTATTAGATGGTATATAAATTAGGGATAAGTTCAAAAAACCCCCCTGATGTTTTAAATTTTAGCAAAATACCCCTTGATGTTTAACACTAAGCAAAACACTCCCTGGTGTTTGTCTCTGTCAACAAAGTGAGGATCAGAGCCCTAACACCGTTAAAAAATGCCAGGGGCATTTTTGTCAAAACTCATTCTTTTAATCCATTTCAATAAAAACCCATTAACCCTATCCATTTTTCACAAACCTAACCAATTAACCCTAACCCTATTCCCCTAGCCGCCGGCACCGGCACCGGCGCCGGCGATGGCGCCGTCGCCGGAAAATTGCGTTTCCGGCCACGGCGCCAAAACCGCCGCCGTCGCTGAAAACCGTCGTTTCACCTGCTTTCGCCGCTCCACCGCCACCGAAAACCGCTGACGAAGCCCCGCCGCCCCATATCTGATTGTTTACCCCACCGATGAAGCACCTCCGCCCAGATCCAGCCCGCCGCCGCCGCCGTTCACCTGCCGAAGTCGTTCATTTGAAGCTAGATCTCGCCCACCGCCGTTCACCTGCCGACGCCGAGCCCCGACGCTGCCACCTCGCTGTTCAAAAAACGCCGGAGAAACCTTCATTTTTCGAGACCGAGAACGACTTCGTACGCTGGAGCTCAGGGAAAAACGAGGCCCTAGAGGAGCCTCCGGCAGCGGAGAGCTTGAAGATCGCCTTAAGCGCGGGTGTGGCGATGGAGGGGTAGGGATGGGGGGTCTGCGGGAGGAGGCAGGGAGGATTGATCGAGGACGGCGAGGCGGTCGCAAGAAGTGAAGGGGCGGTGAGGCTGCGGCGGGACGGCGAGGCACCTACGCCGAGTTTTCCGACGAACTGGCTTTTGCTGGCGGTAGATGGTGGGATTAGGGTTTTTAAGTGGGATTGGATATTTGGGTTTGGTGTTTGGTGGGTTAGGATAAGGCATAATGGATATATGGGTTAAAGAATGTGTTTGGACAAAAATGTCTCTGCGCCACGTCAGCACTTAACACTTTATGGATGGAAAATCCTCACTTTGCTAACGGAGATAAACATCAGGGAGCGTTTTGCTTGGTTTTAAACATCAGGGGTATTTTGTTAAAATTTGAAACATGAGGAGAGTTTTTTGAACTTATCCCTATAAACTGTAAATCTAAATTATGGTGATATTTTTGTGTGTCTTGTTCTTGATTATTTGAAAGATGTCAACGTCATATATGTATCACAAAGTCTATGCCTATCAACAAGTCAATTTAATGATTTTTTTTTTTCGATAGTACGAAGTAGACACCGTGAAAGGGAATATATCCACAAAAACCAAAAGGAAGCTTCAATAGATAATAAAACAATTGCTTGGGAAGTGGTATTTATATAATGGGTAGGTAAGAAAATAGAGACAGATAAGAATTGAAAGGTGTTAATTGTGAATATGACCCCTAAAATAAAATTAAAGAGGCGAAGACTTTGACTAATAAATATAGAAATAAGTCTACCATAAAAGCCAAAACTAGGATTATAATTTATGTGGGACTACGCGCCTAGAAGAATGAAATGATATATGAAAGTCAAAGAAGTATAGAAAATTAATTTTTTATTAAAATTTAAGAACAAAGATACTAACAAACGCAATTCTCTAGCCTCTACTATATATACATATGGTTTGATGTTCAAAATAAAGCAAGTTAAGTGAGGACAATAGTAAGAAACAAAGAATTACAATGGGTGAGCATAAGGGAATAAGGGTATTGGTTTTAGTAGTTTTGGTTATTGCAAGTGAATGGAGGTAGAGGTGGGGAGACCCGCCGGGCCGAGTGCAGAACGATGCAAGGAAGAAAGGAGACTCGGGGTTAACGCGTGCAAGCCTGTTGTGTATGGCAGGCCACCATTTGCTCAGTGTTGCGAGAGGATAAGGGTTACACATATAGAGTGCGCGTGCCCAGCTGTAACTCCTAAACTCGCTGCTCTTATTGACGTTAATCGTGCCATTAGGGTTATCCAAAATTGTGGTAGAAGAGTTCCTCGTCATTATAAGTGTGGAAGTAAGTTATATCCTGCTCTCATTTCATTTCTTCGTTAGTATATATGATTTCAACCCATGAGTTATCAATATTAGATATGTGATTCATGTAGTTTTTAAATTTATCTTTTACAAACGTAACTATGAACGGTATCATTCTACTTTATTTGATCGACTATTTTTTTCATTGATATTTTAGTTATAAATATTGCAAGTACAACTTTGTTAAATAAATTATTTAGTTACATAGCACAATAAGCTATTAGTAAACAACCAGATCAAATGGTCATAATTCTTTTCCGAGTCAAACCTCCACTACCTTGAAGTGAAATTCCTTTGTAGGTGGACTGGTTTTCAAATATTCAACTTGCCCTTATAACTTTTATGACACTATGTGCCATCATATTTTCCTATTAGTTTGTGAAACTAAAAAAAATAACAATATTTTGAAACCTACGTTTGAATGAGTTTAACTTTAATCATGAAAAGTCAACATATTTTATGTGATGTTTTTTTTATCGGTATTGGCACAATTTTATGCGTATTTTTAATTAATGTTATTGTTATGTAGGTATAACATTAATGTTATTTTAACGATCCCCTGATGAACGTGTTGAGGTTGGTGGATTGCTAAAATGAAGTGCTTCTTTAATATTCGTCTATGTAGTTGAGAAGTTTTGTTCAGATATTGTAACAGTCTAAACAAATAAAATATTGTAATAGTCTAAATAAATAAAAAAATAACTTGTAAGTAATTTATCCTTTTGAATTCATGACAGCTTGTTTAATTAAGGAAATAAATATTTGAAAACTATGTGATGATTGTAGCACGAATATTCCTAGTACAATATTCGAAATAAAAGGTTGAAACCTTTTCTCTTGACCTAATGCATACTTAGTATGATTTTTTGAGCTAGCATCCTTATCTTTCGATTGTTAATTTTAATCCTTTGAAGTTAATAAAAGTGTTAGTTTCAACCCCCCAGTTATCACGTGTCATATTTTGATTCGAGAGACAAAATTAAAAAAATTAAACCTTTTTGAAAAGTCAAACCAATCACAATGTGACACGTGATAACTGGGAGAGAGAGCGATTTTAACGATTTGGTAGAGTTTGGGGGGTTTAAAACTAACATTGAAAAGTTGAGGGTATTAACGAAAAAAGTGTAATAGTTGAGAAACTATTTGGCTTTTTCTTTTCTGTAAAAAAAATTCATGGCATGCTTTAAATATAAAATGTTGCAACAAAATTTATTAACATATAAATCGAAATAAATATTTAAACAATTCTTATATAAACAAATTTGAAATAATATGATTAAAGCCAGTTCATTCGGCAGTGCAAAGACCTTGACTTTGAGTGGCGCAATTGCACGTACATTAAGGTCCGGCCCAATTGAAAGGAAATAATTGATGAACAACCCGACACCTACAATAGTATCTCGTTATCGGATTCAATTGAAGGATTGAATTTTTTAGATATCCAAAAATGAAAACCGACGAGAAAAGTGCTAAAATTGCCTGAAATGGAAATGGAAATGGATGAATAGACTAGAGTGGCGGCGGCGGATTGAAGGAGCTGTAATTAAACGTCAAATTTTTTCGGTGGAAGGAATACAAGGTTTTGGTGCCGTGACGCTGTAAATCTCCGGTCAAAATCGAACAGCTTTTTGATTTTGGAGTTAAAACTCATTTTGATAAATTCTAATTTGGAGCATAAAGCTTTGATTGGGAGGTTTCATGGAGGAAGAAAGAGAGGAGTACGTGACAGATGAGGGAGGAGAAGGGGATAAGCTTTTTATTCATTTTATTATTATCTGTTTTGATTTTAATTAATGTTTTGGTCAACTTACCTATCTCCCTCTCCTTAAAAGTCAATTTATGGCACATCAACGGGCAAGATAGAATTATGTTGAAGGTTTTAATCAACATTAGGGAGTTAAGTGTAAGGGTGACACGTGACTTTTTTTTTTGTCAACTTATGTGTTTAGCCTTCTTTATTCATTGGGTTCTTTGGTGCGTATGAATGAGGTTACCTGGAATTTGTAGGTCTGCTTATCCCTTATGTTAAATATAATTACAATGTTGTGATTTTTGGGAATGATGGCTTTGCTTCTTTCGGGGAATGCAGGAGCCATATTTGTTGGTGCTAAGTCTGGACCATTGTCTCCAAATATTTTGATGTTAGAAGTAGAAGCATTATCGGTTTGAGAAGCTCTTTCATAGTTAAATTGGCTTGCTTTATTGAGTCATAGTACCAAATTAGAAATCGGTGGTTTATTTTTGTATAATGCTTTAGTTGATAATGAACTGGAATGATTTTAATTTGCTTGTATTGTGCAAAGCTTTTCTTTTTCTTGTCAGCTTACTTCAGTCTTATCCGTACAGACGCAAACTCTTCAGCTCATCATAATATCATATCGCTAGAGCTGCTTCTTTTTGGATAAAATAGCGACCGCCAAGTTTACGCTTAACACAACGAATACCAATGCAGGAAACCCCTGACCAATAGCTTTTCTTAGTATCATATCCTCTTCTTTTTCTTTAATTAACTCATGTTTATTTTCTTTTTTCACAACAAATTTCAGTGCCAATTATTGATAGGGCCAAAATTTGTTGGCATTTCTAATCAGTAGGCTTGGAAAAGATAAAAGAGAAAATTTATGCTGAAGTAAAATTATTTCATTCTCGGAGAAACCAATATAACGTTCTAAAATTATTAAAATCTATAAATATGGTTGAATATGAATGCAAAATTAACTTGTAAGACTTTTTATATTCAATTTGTTTCTACCAACAAGGTGTATCTCAGTTGGCAACGCATGTTGAGTGTGTGGAGGGAAGACCACGGTTCGAACCCCATTAAATACATTTGTTGAGAGGAGCGAGGAACCTTCACTGTGATTAAGTCCAGAACAATGCATCTCAATGAAGATACTTGTAAATATACCAAAAAAAAATATACTCAATTTGTTTCTATTAGATTTTGCAGTTGCACTTATTAATACAACAAAAAAGCACACTTATTTATTATATATATAAAAAAAAAAGCACACTCATTTAAACTATAATTTAAATTTAAAAATTTCATAGGTAACAAGTTCATTTTAAACTGCGAAACTAAAATATTGCCACTTCAAACTCAGCAATACATAAAAGCAATTGCGATAGTTATGGAATGATTGTAATAGTAATAGAGAAATCACAAATTCATGTTGAGAAATAAAATTTTATTTTGCCAATTCAATATGGATTTTGGAGATGTATAACATTTATAATATCATAATGTACATAGAATGTTGGAATGTGTTTATTGTCCTATTGCGGCGTCGTTTTGATGAGATCCGGCTTCCCTGCCAAAGTTGCTGAGATTGAATAGCCACCAAGATTAACCTACCCTTGTTTCTGTAATTGTCAACCTCTCTTTAATTTAATCCCTCATCTCATCTTAATGGCGGATCGTCCTCTGATTCTCCTCTCCCCCATTTGTCAACGTCAACCCAAACCCTACATCTCTCTCTCAATTCCATTTCAATCCTCAATTTCATTGTTCCAATGGCTCGCAGGCTAAACGACTCCGAAGCCTCCCGTTTCTTCTCTCTCGCGCTTCTTCTGCTGGGTTTTATCTCCTGTGCTATTTTCTACACTGTCCTCTCCTTGTTTCTGAATCCCAATTCCAGTTCTTCGGAATCTGAAACTCTGAACTTGGCGACGATTGAGGAGAATTACGACGGAAATGGCGGCGGATGCTGTCGGGGGATTGAGAATTTGGAGCTGTGGGGGCCTGCGGTCAAATGGGGATCCGATTTCAAGTTCAATACCTCCAGGGAATGCTGCGAGGCTTGCAAGGCTATGTGCAATGGCAGCGACGGGCCTTGCTTGTGCGACACTTGGGTCTATTGCGGGAATCGAAAGACTTGCGGATCCAAATTCGGTGAGGTCAGAATGAATTTCTAGGGTTTGCGCTTTTAGGGATTTTGATGTTCGGTAGTTTTGATCTGTGATTCCTTGGACTGAATTACCTAGAAAGGTCAAGTTAATATGATTGTGTTGCAAATCGTGAATCAGATAGATTGGAAATTCTTCTTTTTTAGATGAAATGTGAATCAGTGAGTTGAAAAGGGTGATTTTGTTCATATGATGTGCAGTGTTGGTTGAAGAAACAAAAGGATATACTGTCCCCAGATCTGCAGGAAGCAGGTGACAAGGTCAGTTGGACTTCAGGGCTCATCTTTGGAAAAGGAGAGGTATCATCTGCTTGTATATTCCTTAGTCTGTTTTCCACTATTATCTTCTCTTCGTTTATGAAATTCATATCATAATATTCGTATGTTGAACAGTAAGATTCTGATTACTATGTTGCTGACATCTTTTGTCATTGTTGCTCTTTATAGGGAATAATTGGCCTGGAAACCAAGTATGGCACTCTACACATAAAAGTAAGTTTCTCATGCTAATGAAATCACCTTCTTATCCAGGTTATTTTTCAAGAGTTGTTGACTGGCTAAGAACATTCCATCTTAAGGAATTTGTGTCAACCAAGCTAAATATCCATCTATTGATGCTCACGGAATGCCAAATAATAGTGTTTATTGTCTGATGTGTTTGATTGAAATCTATTGTTTTGATGTATACTTAACTACATAATACAACATGGATCCATCATCCATTGTTATTTTTTTAATGTATACGCATAATTTCCCTGATTTATTGGTTCGATCTTTTTCAATGCATTGATGTTTTCCTAATTGTTCTGTTCTATCTTTGGTCCAAAACTCGGTTCCTAGCAGCTTTTCCCAGAGTGTGCACCTCATTCAGTAGCTTACATACTTGAGTTGCTGAATTCGCGCCATTGTATCGGTTGTGAGTTTTTTCGTGCAGAGAGCCGCAGCCAAGTTTGGGATTCAGAAGGAAACCACATTGAACATGTAAGGATTTAGTTAGTTTCATCTCACCATTCAGTTTTTTTGAAAATCTCAATTCGGGTATTAGATTAATTTCGACTTTATAAATTCTTAACACTTTCAGGCATCTTTCGGTCCTCCATTTGCATTAATTCAAGGAACTCTAGAAGCTCATGGAACAGAGTTCCGGAAAATTCCTAAAGAAGTTTGCCCCACAATAAAAAGAGGCTCGGTTGCTTGGGTCAGTTCGGGCCCAGAATTCATGATCAGCCTAGTCAACCACCACGAATGGAAAAGATCATATACTGTATTTGGTTCGGTTCTTATGGAAGATATGGGAATAGCAGAGAAAATTGCAAAACTTCCCACTAAAGCAGATGTTTGGAACAATATCAATGTGTCTGTTTTGGTAAATCCGGTTCCTATATCATTTCGAAGAATCAAAATGGCCACTGGAGAAATCGATACAAATGTCAAGTCAAGTTGACAAGATCTAAAGATGGTCATTTTCTGGAGTAACTATGAATGAACACAGTTTTACTTCACTGCTTTGAGTTTTGCTTGAATTATTGTACATTGTTGACAAAAACTCTATTGATCTTTTCTTCAACTGTAAATTTACTGAGTGGGTTTTGTTTAATATTAGTTGGAAAGTCACATACAGGTTTTATGGTACCAATAAAGCATAAAACATCAAATTAACTAGCCAACTATTATAATACGCTAATTCTATTTTTGAGTTTATCTTTAACTTACTCCAATAACGGCCCCTCCTACCATAATTAATAAACTTTTACTGTTTATTTCCTCCAAACTGCAATTAGCCAAACATTGATCATATTTCATCATTATCGTGGTCATCACTACTACAACCACAACATGCAATTTCTTATTCATCATCATCATCAATAACTTCTTTTTTCTTGTTCTTCTTCTTTTCCAAATTTTCACCAATATCAGAGTTGATTACTTCTTCTTCGTCATTCTTCTCATTTGATATCCAATCGCACCATAGACGGTTACCAAACATGATGAAAATTTTCTTATGGGGATATAAATTTTTTGAAAAATGGCTTAATGTATCAGGACCTCTTTGAAGTTGTCTCGAATAGCCTCTCGCCCCTCTGAACTTTCAATAGTTCCTCTCGCCTCCCTGAACTCGTAAAAATGTACCTATTAGCCCCCTTCAACTTACAAAAATGCACCACTTTGCCCCTTAAATGCCACATATCGACTTCTAATTGACTTGACTTTTCAAAAATTCCCTTTTTTTCATCCAACCATAAGTTGACACGTGGAATTCCTAGGTTTAAAGACACTTTTTAGACAAGTTAACTTTTGAAAATTCAGGGGGGTGAAGGACTATTCGGAACAACTTCAAGAGAGTCCCCATGCATTATGCCTTCAAAAAATTAACATGCATGGATATTATTTTCATTCAAACTCACACATTTCCTTCGTTTTTCTTTTGTTGGATGTGATTTCGAATTATGATATCGATTTTTTATGGTATATAATCATTTAAGTACATAAAAACCAAGTTGTATGTGGTTATAGAAGTTTTAAATACATAAACATGAGATTATCAAAGGTGATAACTTGTTATATAGAAGGTTAAAGAATTGGAAGATTCTAAGGTGACTTTGTTTGAAATAAAGTAAGTTTACTTTGTTCATCTCCACTATTGAATAAGCAGGCTCCACCTTAAATGAGTGAGCTTTACCATCTAATTCAATGGTGAGATGAGTGGGCTTTACCATCTAATTCAATGTGAGATGAGTAAAATAATATTTCTGGTACCCAAACTATTAAAGTGTCTCCGTAGGTACCTCAACTTTCAAAAAGTGCACCATTTTACTACCTCAGTGCCACGTGTCAACTTCAGGCTGCACGAGAGAAAATTCAAAGGCTGACTTTTTTTAAAAGTCAAACTCATCAAATGTTGACACGTGGTACTTAGGTAGTGAAATGTTACACTTTTTGAAAGTTGAGGTACCTACGAGGTCATGTTTTGAAAGTTAAGGTACCTACGAGGACACTTTAATAGTTCATGTGCCGGAACGAATTTTCTGGATAAGTTGGAGTACCAAAGTGAGCATTCGGCCTTGTTTTAAATAAACTAAGGATAGCCTATATCGAAAAAATTATTACAGTACATAAACATGACCTTATATAATGTTATATGAGGTTATGGAAGCCTATAAAAGCTTATACGAGATTATATAATGGTTTCAGTACATAAACATGTTATAGGAAGTTATAAAAGGTTTCAGTATATAAACATGAGTTTATAGGAGGTTATAAAATGTTTCAATTAATAAATACGAGGCTATAAAAAAAGTTCAAGTACATAAACTTTAAGTTATAGAAGTTTATAAAGAGGTTATATGTTGTCATAAAATGGTTTGAAAACATAACATGTTATAAGAGCAGCGACGTCGTCAGGGAGGGGCGAGGAGGGTTAGTTGGCCCTCCAGTGTCGGAATACATGGAAGAACCTCAGGTATTCTTTCAGTTATTTATGGCATTTAAGGGAGTAATTTCCCCCTTCAAGTTAAGAAAGAAATTTCAATGCCACAACTTACAGTATGAAGCTAAGAACAAGGAAGTAGATTTAAGCACATCCATGGCCGTCATCGGTTTTGAGTATTGTAAATTCGTACAATTGAGGAAGACGAAGTAGGTTATAACCAAGGGTTTGATCGTTTGATGGGCTTTCAGAATTAGGTGTAAACCCGACAATGTTTTAAACACTATTTCCTCTTCTTTTTAAAAAAAAAAAAAAAAAAAAATTCCTTCCCTTTTCAATTGCAACGTAAATATAAAACTATCATTTGGTATTATAAATAGTAAAATTACCCAACAACATAAGTTAAGGGCAAATTCTAGAAAAAGAATATAATATGTAGGTTTTCTGTGAGCAAAATTTTATTTGTTATGTGACACTAGTGGTTTATCATTAATTTTTAATGTGCTTTTTAATCATTAATTGTACTTATTTCTACGTATCATATTTAATAAAATTATAAACATGCATTTTCCTTCAATTTCATTAAACGATTTTGCCCCTCCGAATTTGAAGTCCTGTCACTGCCAATAATTGTAGAAAGTTTTTGTACATAAGCATAAGCTTATGGAAGGTCATACAGGTTATAAAATGGTTCATAATTTGTAGACAAGGTGACTAAGAAAACATGTAGAAAACATGTAGAAGAAAAAATCGAGAAAAGAAAATCTCCTACAACGAAAAAATAAAGTGAAAAACGGAAACATAATTACATTTCGTTTTATGATTTAATTTGCCTAAAAATAGTTGGTGAAAGTAGTTATACATGACATGTGTGGCTACTTAGATGTTTTTTCAATCACTAACTTTAAAACATGACGCAAATATATCATAATTTGTTATTTGTGTTCTGTCGTGTTTTGTTCGGTGTTTTAATTCCAGTATATTGTTTTTAGTTTTTAGATTTTTCTATGTTTTTTAATATGCGAATCTTGCTATAGAGTTATTAGTTAATACAACAAATTCTTCAACATGAAAACTTAATTTCTTCCAATTTGATTTAATAGATTATATTCTCCGGTTAAAGAAAAGTAAACCAATCATTTTAACATTATTTCAATATTTACTTTTCACTCCCTACGTCTAGTCTTATTTCGTTTATATTTGGAAAAGCGATATTTTTCTTTGTTTATTCAATTGATAATTTAATGAAACAGTTATATCTTGGAAGTCCAAGTAGCTTTACACTAATGAAGTGGTAAGTTAACACGCCTTATGCCGAGTTTTAAAACATAATAATTTTCATTGTTTTAGTGAGCACTAAGTTTATACATGTTGATCAGTTTAAAATTGCTAAAACTTTATAACATAAGAACCATTTATCTACCTCAAACAAATCATCAATAAGTCTTAACCCTTCATCTGGAACTTTAATTTTTTAAAATAATAATTTCATTTTATGTAAAATATATTAAATAAATAATAGTAAGGGAATGCATCGTTAGATCCCTCAACTTGTCTCAAAAAAAACCTGTTGTCTCCCTCAATTTTCAAAATGACTCGATAAACCCTTTAACTTTAAACGAATGACCTCGAAGGTCCTTCAACTTTTGAAAAATGCATCATATTCATAGCTCATTTAACTTTTAAAGTAACCTTATAAATCCCACAATCAAACCAACCAAAAGTCGTCATGTGGTATTGAATGAGCTATGTGATGCAATTTTTAAAAGTTGAAGGACCTCTAAAACCACTTTAAAAGTTGAGGGAGACAGCGAGTTTTTTTGGACAAGTTAGGGGACCTATTAATGCATTTATCCTAATGCTTTCTTAGGACATCTCCAACCCTACAACATTAATTTTACATCAAATTTCACTTTACACTACAATTTAGTATTGTTACAGTATCACAATCTCCAACCATTTATTCCAAATTTTACACCAAACTATAATAATATTATTTTATTAATTCTACCTAATACTTTTATTATTATTTTATTTACTTTTATCTAATTTTTTACATCAAACTAATAAATAATAATAAAAAATAATATAATACGATTTTATGCTCTATAGTAACAATATAAAAAATAATGTTAAAATTTAATGCAGTGTTATAGTAATTTTTACATCAAATTCAGTGTACCGTTAGAGATTTACATGACTCGAGCAAAAACGTCCAATTTGACAACCCACATGGATGCCAAAAACCACAATCAAGAAAAATCTGCTATAAATAGACAGATAACAACGATTCTTAATGATCACCGGTCAGTATTCACTCACTTCGCTGATTCTCAATCGTAATCAAGCCCAAATGGCTCTCTCCGCCGCCGCGAATCCGGCCGCCGCTTCCCCTTTCGCACCTCCAATCCTCCCCCTCCACGTCACCCTCAGGAATCGCAAACCACTGTTCGTCGCCGCCGTGTCCACGTCACCATCCAACGCCGTTTCTTCGAATTGGGCGGTGGATAGCTGGAAATCGAAGCCGGCGCAGCAGCTCCCTCAATATCCCGATCAGAATGAGCTTGATTCGGTTCTGCAGAGCCTCAGCAGCTTCCCGCCGATTGTCTTTGCAGGGGAGGCCAGGAAGCTGGAAGAGAAATTAGCCGCTGCTGCCGTTGGAAATGCGTTTCTTCTTCAGGGCGGAGATTGTGCTGAGAGTTTCAAGGAGTTTAATGCTAATAATATTCGGGATACCTTCCGTGTTTTGCTTCAGATGGGCGTTGTTCTCACTTTTGGTGGCCAAATGCCTATCATCAAGGTCCCGATTTCTACTCTTCTTTCTGAATTTATGATTTTGTATTTGCTTCCATCGCATTTTTTTTTGGAAGATTTTTCTTTCGCTTTTTTGTGTTCCTCTCCTAATTTCGGGTTAGGGTTCCATATCTGTGGCTACTGGCTTATGCATGAGTTGTTTTTTAACTTCTGGATAATATTAACCATAATTTTTATAAGATTTAAGAAATATGCTAATGGGCTATAAAATGGAATTTTCTGGCAAGAGTTTTGTTGAAAACTATACTGGAAAAACAGAGTATCAGCCATTTGTTGACTAGAATGTGGAACTATGCTTCACAATTCAATAGGTTCTTGTTGAACCGAATTCAATGGTTATTGACTTTCGATCGAACACATTATACTTTGGAGGCTTAGGTAATGAATTGAAGCTTCTCAAATTTACAAATATTAGATGTTCAATTTTGAGTTTTCATGGTTATAGTTTGCTACTCTGCTTCAGTACGGTTTTGTTTGGATCTTCATCTCTTGACATCTCGTGTAGCATGATGATTGCATTTGTTCTTTTGGTATGCATATTAAGATCCTATACTTCCCTTTTCTTGTCATTGTGTCCATTTACTGCTCTGGAAATTAGCTATGAGGGATGAAAATGTTTTTGCTGCAATTGTTTCGTCACTTTGAATCCTTCTTTACCAATTTATTGGTTCAAAACGTTAAATGTCTGTTAACATAGTATCTATTTTTATGCTCTTGCATTTGCTGTTTGATGCCTCTATGAGTTTTTTTCCTAATGTGTGTAATGCTTACTGCAATTGCTTTGCTCAATTGATGTGCTAAGCCATGATTTTGCTTGGACCAATTTGTCAGATCAATATGAGAAAACAATTCATATCAATTTTGTTGGTTTTTGCTACTACAGGTAGGAAGGATGGCAGGCCAATTCGCAAAACCAAGGTCAGATTCCTTTGAGACAAAAGATGGCGTGAAGCTCCCAAGTTATCGAGGAGACAATATCAATGGCGATGCTTTCGACGAGAAGTCTAGAGTGCCCGATCCTCAGAGGTTGATTAGAGCATACCTTCAGTCTGTTGGTACATTGAATCTACTGCGCGCCTTTGCCACCGGTGGTTATGCTGCGATGCAAAGAGTCACTCAATGGAATCTCGACTTTGTCCGGCATAGCGAGCAAGGGGACAGGTGCACAGATTATCTGAACATTTTTTGGGCCCGTGTGGGATTGCTTTCCCAGCTTATCTGAACATTTTTTGGGCCAGTGTGGGTTTGCTTTCCCAGCTGATGCATCCAAAAGTTTCTCTCACAAACTTCTCCTAGAATAACATATTTTGGCCTCGAACAACACATTTTGTCCCTTCATACTAATTAATTAGGAACTGTTTGATATTGCTCGTCCAGAACCAAAATTTGCTGCCTTTAGAGAAAGCTTGAAAATGGACCTTTTCAGGAGAGCAGTCGGAGAAAGCACTCCCAAACTAGCCCTTATTTGTGGGATCAATTACATCTTCATGTTCATCTTGTTCTTGAAGTAACCTGTATCTTAGTCTAATTTCTTCTCTGTTTAATGTTTTTCTTGTTGGTCAAAACCAGGTACATGGAACTTGCACATAGAGTGGACGAGGCCTTGGGATTTATGTCTGCAGCAGGGCTCACTGTTGATCATCCAGTAATGAACACAACTGAGTTTTGGACATCTCATGAGTGCCTTCATTTGCCGTATGAGCAGGCCTTAACCAGAGAGGACTCAACCTCTGGCCTCTTTTATGACTGCTCTGCTCACATGCTTTGGGTA
>CAOJBJ010114045.1:0-11342 GCA_948291685.1 Euphorbia celastroides
GTGCAGAGAAGAAACTATGCAAATGACAAGAATTGATTCTTACACTAAATTACTTCTATAAATGGCTTAATGCCCTATTAAGGGTCTCAAGTATGTCCGATTTTCCAGTTGAGGGCCCAAACTATTCAAGTCACCACTTGAGGGCCTAAACTTACAAAAAGTGATTCAGCTAAGGGCCTCCGTACATGCCATGTCGGAAAAAGTCAAACACGCCAGAAAAGTCAACACATGCCACATCGGATGTCACCTAGGACGGAGGCCCTTACTTGAACCATTTTTTGTAAGTTTAGGCCCTCAACTGGTGACTCGCAACGATTGAGCCCTCAACTGAAAATTTTGGCATAGGGTGAGGCCCTGAATAGGGCATTAAGCCTCTATAAATTTAGTTCTAGACTTCCTAATACTCAATAAATCACTACAAAGTCCACATTAAATGACTTTTCCAATCCTATTGTAATGCAGCACATATTGCGCCTCAACTTTGCCTAGGCACTTCTTCCAAGGGTGCGATAAAGACCTCCGATATAGGTCTTTGCATGTCAAAGCATATTGATAATATTTACGAACAACTTTTTGTGCCTCATCAGGTACTTTTTGATGGAAGTGAACCACTCTTGTTCTTGGTAAAATGTCAATACTTTGATCCTTTTATCAATACTAGAGCACTCCTTAGTGATCACCATACATGGGATCTGGTTTTCACCACAAGGCTCTGAGGCTACTTTCGCCAACCTGTCAACTTCGGTGTTTTGTGCCTGAGGTTTGAGTTGGGTTTCCAAGGCTATTCCACCTTCTTTGATCTTTAACACGAGTTCTTTAACCTTCTATACGTATTGTAACATGGATTGCTCTCTGGTAGAGTAGCCTCTGCCCAGCAGATTTACTACAAGTTTCGAATCGCTTTTGATCCGAACTCTGTCTGGTAAAATGGCTTTACTTAACTATACCCAAAGCCCACAAAAGTACTTCGTACTCTACGGAATTATTGGTTGCTTTCCACAGCAACCTTACTACCTGATTAATGAAGATTCCTTCAGGCCCCATCATGTGTATTCCTACTCCGCTATGTTCCTAATAGGAACTTTCATCTACATACATTGTCCATGAACATTCTTCGAGACTCTCTCTCTCTCTTCCAGGGGAGCCTCGACCATGAAATTCGCTAATGCTTTGGGCTTTAAAAGCTTTTTCTCGGTTCAAACCGAACGTCTAACTCTAACAGCTTAAGTGCCCGTTCTACTATCCTTCCCATTGTTTTTAGCTTTTGCAGTGTTTTCTTGAGTGGGTGGTTGTTTCGAACCACCATTTTGTGGCTTTGGAAATAATGGTGAAATCGCTGAGAAGCCATAATGACTGCGTATGCTGTTTTTACAACCTTGGGTATCTGGTTTCCACATATTTCAACACCTTGGAGCAGTAATACACTGGTATTGCTCTCGCCCTTCCTCCCGAACCAAGATAACACCTACTGATTCATCAATAGTACTCAGGTACAAGTACAATGGCTCACTCTGGATCGGCTTGCTAAGAATCGGTGGTGCAACGAGAAAGGCTTTAAGCTCTTCAGACACCTTAGCACACTCTTCGATTTAGACAAAGTCTTTCACACACTTTAGGCACTTATTGAATGGCAGGCATTGCCTTGCTGAACATGATATGAAATTGCCGATCGCTGCACATCATTTATGGAACAAGGAGGAGAAAGGTCGGATTTGCTTTAATGCCCCTTTCTGATTCCATATAACCCAAGAATTTTCCTACTAATATGCCAAATGCACACTTCTTTGGATTGAGCTTCAAATTATACTCCTTATAGATTTCAAAAACATCTTTCAAATCACTGGGGCAGCTTTTTCTGTCGTGGTTTTTTACCACCATGTCATCCACATACAGCTCAAGCACATCTCTAATCAATCCAATAAAATTTTTGTTAGCCAATCTTTGGTAAGTCGTCCCAGAATTTTTTAGGCTAAAGGGCATGAACTTGTAACAATAGGGGCCCTTATGCGTCATGAATGAAGTTTTCTCCACAACTGCCTCTGCCATTGGGATTTGATTGTATCCATCTTTAGCATCAAACATGGACATAATGGCATGTCATGTGGTGGCATCTACTAAAGTATCAATGTTCAGTAGAGGATATGAATCCTTTGGACATGTTTTGTTGAGGTTGGTGAAGTCCACTCACATTCGGTATGTCCTATTTAGCTTCTTTACAAGGACAAAGTTAGCCATCCATTGAGGATAGTCGACCTCTCTGTTGTGTCCTACCTCAAGTAATCTGTTAACTTCTTCGGTGATGGCCTTTTGCTTTTCTGGGCCATGATTCCTTTTTTTTTTTTTATTTTATAGTCATGGCCTCTGGATTAATGTTAAGTTTGTAATTTACCATTTCGGGCTTAATCCCGATGATATCCTTGACATCCCAAGAAAATTCTCGAATGTGTTTTGGAAGGAAATGCTCTAATTCCATTCAAACCTCTAACTCTAAAGCGGCACTCACACGTATCTTCTTGTTATTTGCAATAAAATTGTAGGAAGCTCTTCTACTAGTTTAGAAGACTTCTCCGCGGCCTTCGACGTAGATGGTGCGGCTCTTAACGATGCCATATAAGCCTCCTTTGCCAGTTTTTTGTCATCTTTGGCAACAACTATACCCTTATCCATTTGTATCTGGAGGGCGAGGTACCTCATAGATAGTTTAGCTTTCTACCTCATCATATGCCAACGAAATATCAATCATTAGGAACTCGACATCAACGTTCCAACAAGGACTGTCATCGCCTATGCTGACCTTCATCCTCAATGCACCAATGATTGGAACTACATGGCCACTTACCACTAATACCAGAGCCTAATTAATAATCAATCGATTTAGGTTTATGCCCAGAGCTTTAAAGGCTAGCTTGATGATAAGATTGATGGGCTATCGGTGTTCACGAGTACACTTTTAACCATAAAATCTTTGATGATCATTTGTATGACTAGGGCATCATCATGAGGTGAAGGCTTTTTGAAGTGGGAAAAAGTAAACTAGGTAGCGAGGCCGCTTCGGGTGTTACTGTTGGTAACACTCTCCCACTTCATTTTGTTATTGCCTCTGGTAACACTCTTGGTAACACTCTCCCTCTTCTCTAATTCCTTAGCTAGATGTTGGCACTCCTCTGTATCGTGCCCTTCATGCTTATGAAATTCACAATATGCACCGGGTCGACCTGGTCTTCAGAATGCTCGAGGGTAAATGATCGAATGCTTGGTGTTCTCATTCCAGTATAGAAGTTCCTTCTTGGATGCTTTCAAAGCAGGTAGGTCGGTCGGTTGGCTCCGTGGCATCTCATCCTGTCTCAACTTGAAACTTGGCGTGTTCTGGGGTGAAAGATCAAAATTCTAGGGAGCTCCCATGATTGCCTGCGTATAATTGTTCTTGTGATTTTCCCATTTGACCCATTCTCGAGACTTTGACATCACCAGAGTGAGAGACTTGGGCCTTTGTGTCAGGAGTACCTTCGACATATCCTCCTTACTACATTTTCCTACAAAGGCATCTGTAACTACATCCACATTACAGTGTTTGATTTGCACTACCACCTGCTGGAATCTTTCCACATAATTCGCCAAGCTTTCTCCAGGTTTCCTGACCAGTATCTGCAAATCTTGCACCGTTTTGTAAGTAGGTATGGAAGTAACAAAGTGGAGGGTGAAGTTCTTAGCCATCTGGTTGAAGCTAGTTATCGAGCCTACCTCAAAATTATCGTACCAAAATGTTGCCACTCCCTGAAGAGTGGTAAGGAACAATCGACACATTATGACATCTGTGGCTTCTGTGGTCTCTATGCACGGCCTGAAGTTCCTCACATGAATTGTAGGGTCACCCACACCATTGTATTCCCGTAAATCGGGGGTATTTAAACCTACTAGGGAATTTCTCTCGCAAGATCTCATCATAAAAAGGTGATTCTGTATTTTCTACCTCATGAATGAGAGGGTCGATACCAGCCTCTGCCATTATAGCCATAACTTGCTTAGCGACTTCTTTCTTTAGGTTGACATCCGCTCTGACCAAGCTGCCTCGCTCCTTAGGAGGTCACTGATGTTGCGGCCCGCATGAGCTTGTTGAAGAGTCTGAAGAACTGATAGTTCACCTCTTTCGCTTGGGAGGCGAGATTGTCTGTTGCGCTCAAGATTTAGATCTTCCTCAATATGACTGTCGATCCTTTCTCGATCCAAAGACATAGTTGTGCTTCACCGTAGTCTTCCTAGTGGGACTCGACGATCTGTAACCTCGCCTCTCTGCCCTCTTTTTAGCCATGTATGTGCTTGAGTGGATAGTGCGTTCATGAGACATGGTTGGGCTCGAGGATCCCCTTCGGTATACCTAGCTTTGCTTCCTTTGTCCTTGTAGCCGTGAGTCACGTAAGGTGGGAGACCGGTTTTTGGGAACTAACTCCTCTCCGTCATGATAGCTCTTGCTCCATGTTTACGGCGTTGACCGTGTCCTGGACATGGGTAACCATGTGTAGAAGCTTCTTAGTAACACCAGTAAATAATATGGCATTTGGACCCTTCGTTCTTTCCATAATTTCGTCAATTTAAGCATCAAATTTGGGAGTTAATTGGATGAATGGGATGAGATTCCAATTGGTTTCCAACGATAGAGGGGGCCTTGTAGAAGGTTCCCTAGTCCCCGGGCCTTTTTTTGTCGGTGGGGGAGTCTCAAAATCCCTTTCCCGACTTCCTTCATCATGTTCGGATGAAATTCTTAGTAAGTTTCATACTCACCACACCAAATTTCATAGCGTGAGAACCACTAAAGACTTCATTCTGTCGAACCTGCAACCACCAATTGGTTAGAGCAGCTTGCCGTATTCCGGCGAACTCCTCTGATGCTTAAGTTAGTAAGGATGAGGTATATGAGTGAATAATGTGTAAGTAGAAAGAAAGAGTGAAAATTATGTTTTACCTGATGAGGAAGTCCTTTTATACCTGTTCTTAGGGCAACAAATAGTTAAGGCTAGTTATGAAGGTGGCGGGGGGTTATGACCATGCGCGTTAATGGGCTATTATGCTCCTTAATTACGCCGAGTTGACCACAACCACCACTGCACTAATTTCAGCTACCTCATTCTGAAGCATCGTGTATCATTAGGCTTTGTTATCGGGCTTAGCTCATGGGTTGCGCATTGCTGTGGGCAGAGTCCACAAGCTTATTTTAATATATTAATATCGAAAACCATACATTGTACTCATAATTTTTTTACTAAACAATATATATATATGTTAAACTCCATATAAGTTGCCATCTTTTTATAATTTTTATATGACAAAAATTGCATTTTAATTGTTACGATTTAACACCAAACAAAATTATAACAAACTATCAAAACCTAACAATTTAACACTAAACAAATTTATTTATTAATGAGCACTCCATTTCCTAATGAACATCATACTTTATATATAGATTAAACTTTCTATAAATTTTTAAATATAACAAATGAACGATACCAGTGAAAAAGGCAAGCAATTACTAAGGTAATATAGTTTCATCAACTAAATGTTCTAAATGATTATAAATAAAAAATACATCATATATTAACGACTTAATACATAAAGAAGAGCTTCAATTGTCCTCAAAAACCTTATGCCTTCTCAAACTTTAGAAGTGACTTTGAAAGGGCTTCAACTTTCAAAAAGTACACCAATTTACTCCTCCAGTGTCACGTGTCAACACCTGGTTGGTTTGACTTTTCAATGTTGTTATTTTTTCTCTCTCCAACAAGAAGTTGAAACGTGGCACGAAGACCCTTGTTTGGCTAACTTTTGCAAAATTGAGACCTTTTGAGGTCACTTTCAAAGTTTGGGGAGGCAAAAAGTTTTTTAGGACAAGTTGAGGTCTTTCTTTATGCATCAAGCCAATATTAAAAAACATTAAAGTACAATTATATAAATTAAGCATACCTTTGTAGAGTGATTAAGGGAAGAAAAATAAAGATTGAGAAGATAGAAAATAGTGTAAGGTGAATGAAGAGAAGAATGGGAGGGGAGGGGAGTATAATATGTGTGAGGTTTGAATGAGGGGAGTAAATGAGTTTAGTGGGAAGTAGGGAAATAAATGTTCGTGAACTTAAAGTTCACGGGATGCAGCAAAATTGTATGGCACTCAGTGTGTTATGCAACTTTCAACTTCTGCTCTCCTGCTAAGGGGCAGGGAAGCAGATGTTGCAATCTAGGCATGTTTCGGCTGCTGTATTAATTATTTTTTTTAAATTGTGTCAAAATCTGTATGTCCATATATCAGTTTTGACCACATCATTCCACGTTAGCACTCTGACGCAGTGCTGATGCAAAGCTGAAATGTTGTGATACTGATTTCAGTTCAAATACAAACCTGTATTTCAATATTTCGGTTTTACCTCTGTTGACAACGCGTTCTAGGTCTTTATCTTGGGTCTTTATTTTTATTTTTTTTTTGTAAATGGCATTATTTTGAAGAAATATGATTTATGATGGTGTCAAGGTTCGATCCTTAGTCATCCCCATCCATTATTAGTGGATGTACCACTTGACCAAAAGTCAAATGACATTATCTAGGGCGTCATTTAGGGCCGAAACTGATACCATTTCGGGACATCACGCCCTGAAATGGTATCAGAGCCTAAGGAGGGAGGATCCTGGTAAAAATAAAAAGGTAAAAAATGAGACTAAGAAGTTTGCAACATGTTAAAAATGAATTAAAACAGCTATATCATGACATATATAAAATGAATATAGAAGAATTCACAATAGAAATTAATACAGGATTATACAGTATAATTTTTTTTGAATGATTACAAATCCTTGAAGAGGCTGAGATTCGAACCTCAGTCCTCCCGCTAACACATTGGAAGGTGTACCACTTGACCAAAGGTCAATTGATATTATATAGTATAATTGTTTTAGGAAGACTATTAATCAAGATAACAAATACTAAAGAAGTAAATGTAAAAACTTTTAAGATAGATTTTATAAGACATAAAATGAGAACATATAAAACTTTGAAGAAAAATATTTAAAGTATGAAGTTGGCATAAAAATGAAAATAAAGTTGACTTATCTTAATATTTGCATCCATTAAATTTTACTTTAATTCTACATCATTTAAAATGATAAAAACTAAAGACATATAAATAAAAAATGAAGTTGACATTCCCTCATAATAATTATACCCATTAAATCTTTCTTTAAATCTACATCACTAAACATGATAAATATTAAAGACATACAAATAAAATGTCATCCAACTAAATAAAATTGCAATGACTAATGTAGAAAAGTTTGCACACTATTTAAACTTAATAGACTATACACCTCATAAATTTTGTATGAATATTACTCTAATGATACGAGAAATAAATGAGCAATTATCTACTATACATACTGTAGAAATACCAAATTTAATAGTCATGTCTAATTTAGAGCCTAGGTTTCATGTAATTTCGGAAGAAATAAGTAATAGAATAATAGTATTAGAAAAAGTAAGAGATACGTTAGAAGAATTGATAACTGAACAACAATCATAATGGACAAGTTAATAAAAAATCTCAAGTTTATAGCAGATAAGCCTTTAAAATATAGTAAAGATATTAATCAACATATTATTAGTTGTAGAAATGCAGTTCACATTATAGAAATTAAGGAACATCAACATACTTCTCTACAAAAAGAATTAGAATCAAGAGAGAACTATCATGAAGACTTATTAGAAAAAAATCAAAATGCTAGAAAAAGAAACAAAAACCTTACAAGACAACATAAAAATAGAAAAGGAAATAGTAATAGAATCCTACAAAATAATAAATAAATTAATAAATAAGTGACTCACCCAAAATGGAGGAAATTGCAATCATTCACACATCTTATTCATTTCCTAACATAGCAAAACACAACATGTGCAATACAATTAAAGAAAAAGACATATCAAATTAATTTGATAACTATCCACCATGCATATACCCAATATGGAAAGAATGCATTTGATAATTATCACACAAAAATATGTCAACATTAAATTTTTAATAATTATCTAGTAAGATAAATATCGATTGACCAATTAGTACACATGAGTTGGCATAATGAAGATAGATTAACTAGTCTAAAAAATATAGAAGTAGCAATCAATGATATGCTAAGATGGATATATGATGAAGAGTCAATAGATGTCGAAGAAATAATACGAGTACACAACATGTTTATAGGTCTTAGAGAACAATTAGTTAATAAAGTTGAAATTCTCTCAGCAATAAGAAATACAATAGTCAATTTGAAGAATAGGTGGCAATCTTAAGCAATAGTAATGTAGTATTCATATAAAACATTACAAAATAAAAAATAATAATAACCAACTCTTTCAAAAAGAGGGGGGAAATATGTCTACGAACCATAGCATCATAGTAATGCAATTATAAAAACTCAAAATATTATGAACCCAGAGTACCTATATTAAAGTTATAATAGGAACAAAACCAGTTTTAGCATACATAGATACATGAGCATCCCTTTGCATAGCATCTAGGAATTTTGTACCAAGAAACCTTTGGAAGAAAACAAATAAACCCATTAAGGTCAGAATAGCAGATAAAACTCAATTAGAGTTAAAAAAACTTGTAGAAGAAATAACTATAATAATAGCAGGAAAGAAATTCATAATACCCAAGCTATATCATTTAGAATCACGAGTACCAGTCATCTTAGGAAATAATTTCTTAAGGCTACATCATCCATTTTGTCAATATTTATTTCACATAGAATTAACATGTCCCAAATTAAAAGACCAAGAAAAACAAGTAGTAAAGATTCCAATAGAAAAACTAAGTTAGAAACTATAAAAAAAATTAATAATACATAAATTAGAAGAAGAGTTAGAAAAATAATTAGAAGAAGAAATAAATAAAGAGTTAGAAGAAAGATTTATGGATGATTTACTAGGAATAAAAAGAATACTAACGATGCTTTAATAGAAATAAAATTAAAAGACCCAAATGCAGAAATAAAATGCCCCAACAATATTACATATACTAAAAGAGATGTAGAAGAATTTGAAAAGATATGAAAGAATTAATTAAAGAAGGAGTAATAAGATCAAATAATAGTCCTCATAGTGCACCAGCTTTTTATGTAGAAAACCATGCCGAAGAAAAAAGAGGAAAAAGAAGAATAGTTATTAATTATAAAAAAAATGAATGAAGCAACCATAGGAACACCCAAAGGGTTACCTAGAAAAGATTATATTATGAATAAATTACAAGGATCAACTTGGCTCCCAACACTTGTTGTTAAATCAGCATATTGGCAGCTTAGATTGCATGAAAATACAAAACCTTTAACAACATTTACTTTTCCACCAAATCATCATTATGAATACAATAGTTTACCATTAGGATTTGTTGGTCCCTTAGGAATAGACAAACTGGGTCAGAGGGGGTGAATGACCCTTTTTCGCGCAAAATGGATGGCAATAGAAATTTTTCTTCAGGTTCGGACTCTGGTTGATTCCGGATGCAAGACAGTTGATATGAACTTAAGGAAAAATAAATTGCACAATCAATTTTATCCTGGTTTAGCCCCCGCCTACTCCAGTCCCCAGAACTCTAGCTGGGCTTTAATCCACTAGTGGGCTTCTTTACATGCAAAAGACAAGCCCTTTACAAGTTGTCATCAAAAGCCCCCTTTTCGGAAGTAGGATATACCACTAAATCTCCTCTATCTAGCTGAGTCCTCTCAAGGGATATACCACTCCTAATCACTCACCGGATCTAGAAGCTAAGTCCCATTTTTCAATCTCCTGATTGAAAATATTTACAATTCTTTTTTTCTAAAGAGTTTTTCTAAGAACAGATTGAAACTAGCTTTGTTCTCTTTGAGTGTTGTGAATGTTGATTGCTTTTGAACACTTGTATTGCTCTTGAAAGCTTGTAAAAAATCAGCAACTTCTTTTAGCTCCAATGTTTTCTATTTATAAGTTGGGCAATAAATGCTACCGTTGGTGAAGATTCAATCTGGATCGTTGAAGAAGTTTAGACTAGGCGCATCTGGACCGTTCCCTTAGCCGTTAGAGACGATTTAATGCCCGTTTGAAGTAGGGATGTGTACGCCAATAGGTTTACATAGGATTTTCAGACATTCTGGTGGTCTGAACAACATCCTTGTACTTGTTCAATCGGCTGTGTAGTTCACGCGCTCCGCCATTGGTTGTTTGGTAACTTTGTGTCACTGTGAGCCTACTTTTTTTGTCTTTTAGTGCTTCTCTCTTCATTAAATGCTCCGACAGTTGGTGAGGCGCATTTAATGTTTCTTGGAGACCTGTTTTGATCTTCTCCCGCAAACTTAGACATTTGAATCTGTTTGAGACTGGATCCACCTTTGTCCACGTGGATCCCGGATCCTTTTCTTCCTTGCTGGATTCCGGAACCTCCTGATCCGGACCTTGTCTTAGCACTTTGACTTCTCGGATTTTATTACTCCATTTTGACTTCAGGATTTTGTTTATCTTCAAACCTTCCTCAAAGTGGGTCGGATCTTTGACTTGACAGATCTTCTAGCTTTGGTGAGCCACTTCCAACTATCTCCCCCATTTGATGGAAACAAAATCCTAAGGAAAAGTTTCAAACATACAAAACAACATAATATTTATACTCCCCTACAATTTTAGGCATTCATCTACTCCCCCATAATCTTAGCCTAAGGCTTCAAAATAATTGAAGCAAATTGTGATGAGTAAAGTACCGGATTTCACTATTATACTTCTGTTGTTAACAAAAAGTTAACATCAATGAAGTTCTGATTACATGTATAGAGTATAATAGCCGCAAGACATAAAAGAAGATAAAAGGAGATAGTTACAGGTTTACAATGAAAACCTATCTACTTCTTCTTCTTGGACGATGGTGCTTGCTCCAGATCAGCTGCTGCTTTCCTCTTGCCAACAGCTATCTCTTCTCTTCTCCTCTTTTCTTTCTCAGTTTCACTCTCCCTTTCATTTCCTTTCTCCCCCGTAGCGGCATCTTTTCGTTCACTCTCCCCCAGTTTGTTTGCATCAAAGGGGACTTCCACCGGATGCGGAGCAGTCCAGGCTTCTTCCTAAGCATCGGAATGGGCCATGAAGCTATCATCCCCTTGATTTCTTGCCTCGACTATTCTGAGAACAGTTTCTGGAGGAATGAGATAGGGTTGTGGTTCATCAGTAAACACTTGAAGATTCTTCTTAAACTCCGGTAGCAATTTCAGCATATACTCTTTGTCAGCGGCTGTCATGTATGAAAACATGGCTCTGCTGAGAGCATAATGAGCCTTGTAGCTTGGAATAG
>CAOJBJ010114384.1:0-12730 GCA_948291685.1 Euphorbia celastroides
ATACATGACATATGAAGCTTTGGCCAATAAGCTTCATAACTTGTTTTAAGAACAAAATAACCCAAAAACACAAACAACTAGATGAATAAACAAGACATCAATATCAAACATCTAAAGGGATCCAAGGATAATAGAATGCACAACGAGTTCTTGTTGCTCCGATTTCAATGCTCGCAAACCCGCCTCCTTATTTTCGATGCATTGTCTAGAAGAGCTTATACGCTCTTCTCTTATTTCGGGTTCCAATGTTCTGGCGCTCCTCAAATACATGTTTAGCTGATTGCTTTCTTCGTTAATTTCATTTTCCAATCGTCTAATTTTGCCACCAATCGCAGAAAGTCTATTTGATACTTTCACATCCATACTCAAGGGGTTTTTTTTTTGTTATTTTTGAATTGAAATGGGAGTGAAGGGCCTCCATACTTGTAGGATTTACATGGCTCATTCATACTTCGCAAATGAATGACTAAATAAATCATGAACTCTACATTGCAGTAGGAAAGTAATTCATGCAAATTGCAAATTCTAGCAAAGGCTCCACATTCTAGTGCTTTATTCCTTTAAATTAGTGAGTGATGATATAATTCATGAATGTCATGCTTGTTTAGCCATTTTACATACGGTACCAGCTTTAACCCTACAATTGTGGCAAGAAATTGTTCTGAGTTTTGAAGCAAAAACAAAATCTCATTATGCAAAGAATAAATATCAGCATCAAAGAAAACTTAGTTATGTTACAAATTTTTCTGAAATTTTTATACAAGTTTGGGTTGGATTTGCTCGAAATCGAACACTTCGAACATGAGCCGCCTCACATTGGGTTTTCCATATACGGTATATGAAAGGCCATGAATGGCTTGTTGAACAGCGGTTGTTACGGGGTTTCTGAGCCTTCGGTTTTGCTTGTATTTGTCTTGAACCTGCTCGGAGTAGATTACAAAGTGTTGCAAACGCTTGTCTCTCAAAGATCTCCCACAGAATTTGTTCATTAGTAGGCGCCGGTGCCTCTCTTGTAGCCATTTCCCGGGGGCGTCTAAATGCTTCATCAATAATCTCTCCGCCATCACGAGATCCTGGGATAGCAAGCACATGGTTTTCTTAAATTGATTTTAAGAGAAGTTGACACGTGACACTAAGGTAGTAATATAGTGCACTTTTTTAAAGTTGAGGAACCTATTGGGACACTCCAATAGTTTGGGTACTGAAAAGGTTTTTTTTTCTTGAACAAGTTGGAGTACTAAAGTGAGCATTAGGTCTTTTATCGTGGTATAGTTAAAAAGATGGATGTCAACTTAATACATACAGACTCCCCGAAACTGCCTCCATGAACCTTCAATTTGCCGCCTTAAATTTGTCTCTAATAGACTTTCGCCTCCTTAAACTTGTCTAGAACACACCTACAAACCTTAGAATTCCACATGTCAACATCTAATTGGATTGAAAAAATAAAAATCTTTGCAAATTCAAGCCAATCAGAAGTCGATACATGGCGTTTAGAAGGCAAATTGTTGATCTATATGTTTAAGGGGGCAAACGGCTACATTTTTGTAAGTTTAAGGGAACAAGAGAAACTTTTGAAAGTTTTAGGAGACAAGAGGCTATTAGGGACAAGTTCAGGGGCTCTAAACGTATTAAGCCTTAAATTTATGGGCAAATTGAATCAAATCGTAAAATTTATGACCCGTTCAGTTGAGTTTAGATTTAACCATATAATCATATCGATTTATGGGTTAATCGAATCCTATAGTAAAATTTACATCGTGAATTATGAGATTATAATAACTAAAACAAAGTTATAAACCTACAATAATGAGATGAAGTCACGAGCATAAATAAAGTACCTGGATTTTTTGGCCCACATATTCTAATCGTTCATAGCAGAAGCGAGGATGCTCAAACTTGTATTTTGATGGATGCAAAAAACAGAGCTGTAGCAGAGAAATATCAAACATATCAGCAACATTTGGAAACACAACTTATCAAATATACGAACAAAAATACCATAAGGAATCCCAATCAATTTTAAGCTTTCACTTATTTCGCACCGAAATGACACAAAAATATGAAAAAGAAGTTACATTACACTGGATGAACAAGGAAGACCTCGATGTTTGATATAAAAAAATGAGGAATTATAGGTTAAAGAGAGAACGAAGTACCTGTAATCCCAATCCAAGTTCAATGTTTCTAGCTTCAGTAATTTCGGGGATCCTGTCAGACACTTTAAGGGGATAACCTAATGTTCTCATAACTTTGGGTCTGCTGTCATAATCCCACACATTTCCCCTAAACCGATGCATTCCAGGGGGAACACAAGCCCTGAAAAGCCTTGGGTGTGCAAATAGAGCATCTTCTGGAGGCTGCAAAAGAAATTCGCTTTACTCAAAGGATTTCTCAGGCACAAAAAATAAAAATTAGGCCCTCACAATGTCCGATGTTATATAAAGGAACTTGCCTTGTATGCAGCAACATCTTGCCAGCTAAGTTTTTTCCCTTCAAATTCAACAGAAACATAATCGACGTCTTCGAGTTGCCTCCTTAAATTTGGTTGGCAATCCTCGGCTTCAGGGTCCATCCCAAATACTTCAAAAAGTACTCTGTACACTTCGGGCATGCCAAAACATAGATATATTGCCCCAAATAGGGCCCAAAATACAGACCTGCCAGCAACCAGAAATCAAAGGAACTGTTAATAAAGGATGCAAACTCGGTGCAATCCAATGGATGAATCCCGAGTTTCTAAAAATGATCAAGGATGGAAATGCAGCACAAGAGCCACTGAAACGAGTTTCTTCAACATTAAAAATACTGCGAAGATTCATCCAACAAAAAACAAGCAATTCCACCATATCTTATCGGTTTCATCCACAATATGCAAATTTCGCCTCAACTGTGAGCCCAATTCTATAAGTTTGGCTATTAATGGCTATAAGCAATGCACAAACGCTAAGCACAACGAACCTCTCAGCAAAAGCTTTCAATTCTTCTTAAACATTTCAAACATTGAGCAAATTATCCAATTCCAAAGGCTAAATTCAAGACAAGATCAAGAACAAAACTCACTTAACCGGGGGCTCTCGATCTTTCCTAACCAGCTTATCCATATCATCAAAAGGGAACACCAAATTCTGCAAGCTAGCAGCCTTGATCCACTTAGCCAAATTCCTCTTCCCAATCAAAGCAAAAACCCTCTCCCGAATCGGGGCAGGAGACTCTCTCGGATACCTCTGCAAAAAGTACTCACAAAATGACAGCTCCAACACATATTGCCCCAAAAACGAGAGCCTCGAGTGCCCGGACCTCACGTGCCTCGCCTTGGTCCTCTCGCAACAAGGATGCTGAAACGCCAAATACAGCAGAGTATCAAATTGCTTCGCCGGATTATCATCGCCCAAATTCTCCGACTGCTCTAAAGGGTAACCGAGAGCTTGTTTTGCCTCGAGCAAGAACTCGTCGATCCAGGTTTTGTCGGCATTGTTGAGGCGCGCAGAGGGCAAGCAAGAGCTCAGTAAAGGGAATTGTTTGAGGGACAATTGGGGGCTATTGAGGAATCTTTCAACGAGTTTGTTGTCGTCTAGAGGAGGTTTGAGGATGAATTTCTTTGGGGGCGCTTTTTTCTTGGGGGAAACGATTTTCTTTCGCTCTGCGAGCTCTTTGAGGAGCCTTTGAGGGCTGTTTTGTGGGAGTTCTTGTGGGTCTACAGCTACTGCAAATACGCCGAATTTTGGAGGGAATTTGGGGGTTTTGAGATTGCATTGAAGGGGAAATGGGGAGAAGGAAGATGAGAAGGAGATGTCGGAGACTTTGGGGAATTGGGTGAAAGATGAAGAGAATTCCATGGGGGAAAAGGGAGTGCAAAGATGTGATTTTTTCAATTGGAGGGGAAGAATTGAGTGAAAATGGTGGATTGGGAGCTTTTGAATTTGGGCATTGGAAAAATTAGAGTTTAGAGAGTTGAGATGGAGAGGGTTTTTGCAGAGGAGAACCGAGAAAGATAAGGTGAAGAGGGGAAGACCGTGGCAGGACTGGCTCTAGCAACGAAAATATTTTTCGTTTGATAGATAGATAGATAGATATTTCTGAAAACGCCCGACGACTTGTCGTTTAGCCCATTGAAAGAAGTTTTTTTTGCCCATCCTATATTTTACATCCTAAATTTGGCATGTTTGACATCTTAAATTTTTATTTTGACAAAAATATATTCAATAATCCCCTTATATTAATGTACCAACAAGTGAACGCGTTAACTTTTTAACACAAAAATATTGTCACGTCAGCATGAGGGAGTTGTTGACTTTTGTCAAGTTTGAAAGGTTAGCAAGTCATTTCAAAGTTTAGGGCGTTAAAAGTGTATTTGTACCAAGTTTGTGTAGGGCTCACAGGATCTCAACTAAATCAACCAAGAACTCAACCAATACCAATATAATGCAAAAAAAGTGAAAATCAAACCACAACAGAGATACGGGAATTTTTACGTGGATAATCCCTTCAATGTGAAGAGTAAAAACTACGGGACTTTTAATGGAGTCCACCCCTACTTCTCTTATTGATTAATGTTGAGGAAAAATAACTCCAACATCACCCTATGACTCTATGAGTATACTACCCACCTGTTGGACCAGTCTCGCTGATGCCTAAAGCTTCGCTGAAGGAACAGCTCGCTGAATGTCGTTTTGCTCTAGCTTAAATGAACTCTCACCGAAAGAAGTCACGCAATGAAGTATTTTGGAAAAGTTCACTGAGAAGAAATGTCGCTGATAAGGACATGAGCGCTGACGCAAAAAGTTAGTTTGTCTTATGTCCAGTTGTCCACTTCTGACAAGAAGTACATCACATTTAATGCGGTCTGAGAAAACGACAAGCGCGCATTTAATGCATTCTGAAAAAGTGGAAGGCGCGAAGCAAAACACTGAATGGCGCACCTGACACCCAGGAAACACGCAGTACCTAATTCCGGCATAAAGTAACCTTGAAAAGCTCAACTCCAATCAAAATTCAACAACACAAGGTCAAAGCTTCAAGAATTCAGAATTTGCAGCAATTGTGGTCTCCAAGAAAGAGAAGCCTCTAATGAAAAATTATCGTTGTGAGTAACGGGCAGAATTCTCTAACTTTTAGTTAGAAAAATTCTAAACGATCTGAAATCAACGGTAATATTTCTATGGCTATAAAAGGAGAATCAAAGATGAAAAAAAAATAGAAGAAAATTCTGCGAAGTCGAAACTCTGCTCAAATCTCGATTAAACGCAAAATTTCTGCCAATTCTCAAAAGCTTTCATACTCGAGAGAAATACTAGCAACAAGTTAGAAACTCATTCTGTTGTAATCTCTTTTCACGTTTTGTGAAGAGAAGAATTAAAATTTCTATGTAAAACTGAGTAAACTGTTAGAGAAGGTATCCAACAGTTGTGTTAGTGAATAGGAAAAAGAGGAAGGTACTCGTTCTCTGGAAAACTCTGTAAGAAGGTTTCTCCTTCGATAAAGAAACACTAGTGGATTAAAGCTCGGAGAGGGTATCCGGGGACTGGAGTAGGCACAGGCTGCTGAACCAGGATAAAATCTCGCTGGTGATATTTTCTTACTCTGTTTTTTAAACTAACCCACTGAATACTCAACAACGCTGATACATCAGTGTACGCATTCATCGAACATTCAAATCCTTCACACTGAAAAGTACGCTGAGACTAATTTCTCAGCGCGCGAGTGTCAGCATCAGCGAAAACAAGTCTTCGTTGATCAGAAAATGTGTCTTTAAAAAGATATTAAAAATACTGCATTAAATATTATTTTAAAACTAAAAAGTCATTTACTCCCTCTGACACGTGTTATCTTGGCTAAAGAGACCAACACCTCCAACAACAATCTCCAACCAAGAGTAATCCAACAACAACAAGTGATAAAATTCAAATAGCAACAAATGAGCAGGAAACGGCTCACTAATCTGCCATGGTCGAAACTGCCTTTATGCTGATTACCTCGACGATCCAACGGTGCAAAACAGGGACAAGGACGTTAGGAACCTCCTGCCAAAATTCCACACCGATCCAATGGCTCAAACTCCAGAAATGGGTTTCGAACTGCAGCTGGGCAGAATTGAAGTGAAGCTGGAAAACTCTTCCTCTCTTCACTCTTTTACCCACTCAAAACTCACGATTTTCTCACTCTTATTTGGCTGTGTTTTCTGCTTGTTTCTTGTGTGCCAATGCAGTAGAAATAATGGTCCTTATATAGAGTAAGAAGCTCCAAGTGTTCACATTGCAACCATTGCCCTCAACCCCAAAAATTGTACCATGACAACCTATCAACCAAAAGGGTGTCAGTTGGGGTTCATGAACAGCAATGTGAATGCACCAAAAACATCTACTCACCTTGGGCTGGAACCAAAGAACCCCAACAGTTTGATGGGTAAAATATGTTTTAGCCTTTCTTTTATTATGTATTGAAAGGGGTTATATCTTAGCATACAAAATAATTCAATTCACCCTTTGGACATTGTAGCAGAAGAGCAAATTCGATTCAACCGGTTTGAAATAAATTGAATTGGTTCAATTAAAGAACCGAATTACATTATAAATTTTATCAAACAGAATAAAAATTATAGTAGAATTTAATTCAAATTTAATTATAATCGATTTTTATAATAAATTTATGATAAAAATTTGAAATTTTGTAAAATTATAATTAAATTTAATAATTTAGTTGAAGTAATTCGGTTCGATTCAATTGAACCGAATTTGCTAACCCTAATTTTGTAGGATAGACAGAATGGTTTATGTTGGCGGGATGAGCACCGAAATGTAATAATAGGAACTACCCTCTAAACGCACCGTTTAAACTCATTATTTATGATCCGTTTTTAAAGCTGAAGTAAAGCAGCACAAAAAACTGAAATTCAGATCTCCATTTTCATTTCTTCTTCGTCTCCAAAGATTCGAAGTTCAAACTCGAATTCGATTCTCCATGGGAGTTGAAATTGAAACTTTCATTCGGAAACCCGATCAATTGCTCTACGTTTTCCTTTTCATCTCTTGTTTCTTCTCCATCTTCCTTTCTCCTCATGCCTCCAGAGCTAGCACTACCGCCGCTAAATCTCAGTCTTCCTCTCCTTTCGCCCATGGCTTCTCCTCTTCTTCCCTCCGTTTCCAGCGGAAGTTCATCTTCCTCTTCTCTCTCGCCTCAGGTCAGTTCGTAGTCTGTGTAATTAACTCTATTTGCATTTGTATATTCCTTTGCTTTGATTTGCTGCTTATTAGGTTTTGTGTTACAGTGATGGAAGGCATGTGGATTGTGTTTGGTGAGTATGAGTTGACTCAATATGGATTTAGTAAAGAGCAAATGGTGACCTCGATTTCTGTTGGATATGGAGGTGCTCTTGTGCTTGGTACTTTTTTAGGGATGATTTCTGATTCTATGTAAGTTCTCGTTTGATTGTTTTGTTTATGTTGATTAATTTGTGCTCCAAATTGCTAAAAGTAGTTCATAATTGGAGAAAAGATGAAGTTTCACCGTTTCATTACTGTTCGGTGTTGTTGGAATTGTTAGAGCTTTGAGAGGAGGAAGTACGGTATCACTTTGAGTTATATACATTGTGTTTGGAGAATCTTGCCTGGTCTAGTAATCCTGGAAACTACATTGAGGAAACTTAAAATTTGTTTAACTGAACATTTTATTTTTTGTGCTGTTCCTACATCTGTTTAGTGTCAGATGTTTCTGCTTTTGATTTTCTTGTGGAGGAGCTTGTTTCTGTAATTTAAATGGGTTTCCTTGCTGAAAACTTTGATTTTGTTCCGAACAATCATGGTTTGGACGGCTGTGTTGATGAAAGAAAAGCCAAATCGGAATTGAAGAGAAAAACTAAATGTACACTTACTACTGGTGAACTTTTGCCATACAATATAACCTAGATTCTATATATTTCTAATCCTGCATCAGAAGCTGTTTCCAAACTGAAATATTTGTGAAGAATTTTCCTTCTATACCGGTGATAGCCTTGATGAAATTTGTTTACTATATGTGGATGGATGATTTTGGAGAAGTTACTTGTTGCTGAAAAACATTCTAGGTGTTGGTTGCTCTATGCAATTTCTTAATCATCTGAATGTAATGTTAGCAGTAACACATTGTCACTTGCAGATGTGAATAACCAATCAAAATATAGACTGATTTGTGGATTTCTGTTTTGTAGAGGTCACAAGAAAGTTTCTCTTCTTTTCTGCATTCTTCACCTCTTAGTTGGCATAATAAAGAGGATTCTATCGCATCCTACCTTCTGGCTGGCAAGTTTATGTTTGTCTCTTGCCACATCAATATATTCATTCAGCTTTGAATCATGGATAGTTGTTGAAAATGAAAAGGTTTGTGCCACCAAATTTTTGTTGTAAACTACACTATGTAACAGTCAGGCGTCGAGTCTACATTTAGTTGTTTGTTCTAAGAATTTGTTCTTTTCTACTTATGTTCCATTCAGTTCAGTTATTGTCCTGTACAGGCTTTACTTATGAGTTGAAAAGAACATAGCAATTCTAATCAGATTTACACATAATTTGTACTGAATGTAGCACTTTTTTCTTGTTGCAGCATGGCTCTGGACAAGAAACTTTGAATGAATTATTTTGGTTAATGACTTTCTTTGAGTCAGCATCGTTGATCGGAACCCAGGTGCTTGCAAATTGTCTGTTAGGTAGCAATCCACAGAAAGGCATTGTATCTTCTTATACAGTTGCCATCTTTCTGGCACTGTTATGTATTCTCTGTGTCTGCAAAGGGTGGAAAGAAACCTCCCAAAGTTCAGCAGTAAGAGATAATAGGGTGTCTTATGCACATATATTTGGTGGTAAGAATCCATGTTCTTCATGATCTTTCTAATTAATTATTGATATTCCACATAAACAACTTAGCTAAACATAGAATGTGCATCACTGGCACACTGCCCTTCTTTTGTTTAATGATTGTCTTTTTTTAGTTTAGAAAATAGATTACTTCTATGAAACTAAAGCAAGGATTTCTTTTTATCATTTTAGAAGCCATAATCAGCATACCCTGTAATTTTCTTATTCAGTAATAAGCTTTTGCATTTCATGATCATCCACGTATAATTATTTTCTGTTCTAATGGAAGTTTATCAACCCAAATTTTTGTTTTTATCACTGCTCATATCTTGTTTCTTCTCTTTTCACGTGTGTGTAGGCTATTTAGTTTTTGCTTTTATGTGAATGAAACATGAAAGCTTATCTGCAATGCAAGAATCAGTTGAGTTTATGTGTTCTATTCCATAACCTGTAACATATCTAAATTCAAATGTAACTATCGGTTTCAATTTCCTCATTAACAATAGAACTACCTTGGATCATTTTTAGAGATTTCTTCGGTATCAATATATTGATGAGCGGCTGCAGCATTCATTACTGTATGATGCAAGGTTATAACACTGATTACCTTTTTTATGTCAGATAGACAGATATTGCTGTTGGGATTCGCACACTCTTGCCTTCAGTTCTCTATTGCTGTCTTCTGGATTCTCTGGGCCCCAACATTGGTGGTATGGTAGTATATTAATGCTTTTTCTAATATTTTCTAGTCGCTTAGTCTTATCACTATGTTGCTGTTATCTTATCGTGCTGTTTATTTGACTGTTAAAGTACCATTCACTTTCCCGGGTTTAATTGTACACCCAAATTATTTGAAATTCAAAATTTAGTAACTGTTTTTCTGTAAAATTCAGGCTGATGGACGAGAACTGAATCTAGGATTGATATTGCCGTGCTTAATGGGTGCAAGGATGCTTGGAAGCACAATATTTCCATGGCTTCTGAGCGGTCCTTCATCACTTCGAACTGAAGATTACATCATGTACTCGTTTATTGTACTGGGATTTGCCTTTTCGATTGTAGCTTATGATTATCAGGTATGTACGTGCAAATTTAGGAAAAATAAAAGTAATGCCAATATTCATACTTCATATTTTGTTGGCTGTTGTTTGAGTTCAGGTTGTTGATCTATGAAATGCAGGAAATTGGATTCTTAGTGGCTATGTTTTGCTTATTCCAAGCTGGTGTCGGCCTGATTATACCTTCACTTGCAAGACTGAGGACTATGTATGATCAAAAATAGTTTTGTTATTTTAAATACTTTTTGTCTATAACTGATATTAATTAAATGAGCATGGATTTTGGCTTTTGGTTCTTTGTACATAGGTATGTTCCAAATGAGATACGAGGAGGCATGATTAGTCTCTCTCTAGCTCCTGCAAATGCTGCAATTTTGTTTTTCCTGATCCAAGTATGTGTTTGTTCCCTAAATTTCTTGAAGGCCAAATGCATTCCCAGCTCCCTAAAGTTGTCTCCCTGAACTTGAAATATGTTCCTGTAATTCCCTTTGACTTATAAAAGTCAATCAGTTTGCCATCTGAGTGCTACATGTCTGCTTCTGGTTGGAGAAACAAATAAACGAAAAATGACATAAAATGGCATTTGGGGGGCAAACTAATGCACTTTTTGAAAGTCAAGGGAGCTATGTGGGCGTTTTAAAGTTTAGGGGGCAGTAGGTGAAATGCGACGTTGAACAAAATTAAAATAGAGAAATTGAAATTCTCATTTTAGTTTAGCTTTGGTATTGGGACATCTTTAGCAGTTGACTTATTTCGAGTCTCTTGTATGGCAGAGAGGCTATTATCAGAAAATAGAGAACTCAACAATCATTGCATTGGCTGCAATTGGACTCTTCTCAGCAGCCGGTTGCATGTACCTGTTGAAGCGAATCGGTAAGCAACTGTACCAATACTCCCACAAGATGTAAATCCAATCCCAACAACTTCATCGAGCTTCTAGACTTTCAGAAATGAGGGCGTTTTCTCGACCCAATATCGGTTTTAAAGGTAAAAATCCCTGCTGGTTCAAATTACAAGTTATTGCCTGCATTTCCTTTCCCGGTTTTCAAAACTTTGAAAAACGGCCCTTGCTTTTTCACTGATAAGCCATGAACAAAGCGTTGGTTTCGGTTTGCAGGAGTTGATTCTGGTTTGGACCAACACCTGGGCATGTTTGTGAGACAAGAGGATGATATGATCGTGAAAGGTCAATTTTCCTCACAATTCTAAGCTGAGTTATTTGGGGAGTGTGGTTCTTTTTATCAACAAAGGCCAACAAAAGTCTTTGAAATTTTTTGTTCAAAGAAAAAACATCCATGAAATAGGTGATCTAGTCTTTTAGATCAAGCTTTTGCATTTAATCTAGAAAATCATTAACTTGCTTGATACTAAGAATGCATTTCGGTAAGATATAAGAAGTACGAGTAGAGAATTCATTTTCCAGGTTGAAGAATGTCAGCTAGAAAAATCAGAGTAACTTTCTGAGCTAGCCATTTGAATTTTCCTTGTGTAGAAGCTTTCCAATAGATTAAAAAATCTGTTCTATTTCTTCATCTCGAATCCATTTTGTAGCCACCCATTTTTCCCCTTTGATGACCGGACAACTTCCATGTAACGATGTCTGCCATTTTGAACAACAACGCATGATTATCAAGATCACATAACTTTTTTCTACTAACATAGCTTAAGAGCACACCTTATCAAAATATTCAAAAATAAAAGGGCTCGTGAAGTTATTTAAGGTCCGGTTGACTCACAATGTTTGAAGGATATTAAATTAATTGAAAATTAGAAATTTGTTAGGGTTCAAAATATCAAGATTTTAAGAAGTGCTAGGTGCTAGTTGGGCGGTCGAAGTGTTCGAGGTCTAGGCACATTTATATTTTTATTCTTTTTGTCAAATGCATTCAGATCTCTTGAATTTGTTCATTTTTTTTTCCAGTCTTCCTGAACTTTCAAAAGTTTCTCTCACCCCCTTGGATGCTACGTGTTGATTTCTGGCTATTTGAATTTTCAAACATGACATTCAATCAAAAGTTGACACGTGACACCTAGGGGAATGAGAGAAAGTTTTTAAAGTTTTTAAAGGAAACGAGAGAATTTACTTTTAGAAAGTTTAGAAGAGCGAGAGAAACTTTTAAAAAGTTTAGAAAAGCGAGAGAAACTTTTAAATGTTCAGAGGAACCAGACAAAAAAGTGGACAAATTCAGGGAAGTTTCAATGCATCAAGCCTATTCCTTTTAATATTTTAATAAATGAAAAATAAAACTAATTTAAAATGAACTTATAATATAATAAATATGTAAAATATATATTTTAAAATATTCTAGCTATTGTAAAAGTATAGACATTCTTACTTGATACAAAGTAAATTATTTTGTGTTTCAATGAAAAGAAACTCTATTCTTTAATTGTCCAACTATAAATTCTGCAAGAATATTAGGGTTCCCATAAGGATTTGAAATTCTTGTAATAATAATATTGAATTTTCGGTTTACACAATTAAGTTCTTTTTGTACATGGATCTGTAATTCTTCGATTCGTTTAGGTCTACTTTCTATTAATAATTTTGGGAATCCCATATATCTTATGACCTGAATTATATCGATTCGTTTTTTATGATAGTTGAAGAGCTGGAACCAGCTACACAGCCCATCTGCGGGGAAAAGAAACACTAATACAGTCTTCCACAATCACAGTTTTAGCCTTTTCTGGAGGAGAATCAAAAACATTCAGCCCTATATCAGTTGAAAAACCCAGCGATGCCATGAGATCAGCACATCTATTCCCCTGACGATATGTATGTTGCACCTTAATTTCCCAATCCCTCTTGAGGAGCTCCTTGATTCCCTTGATTAGCCCATA
>CAOJBJ010114405.1:0-16066 GCA_948291685.1 Euphorbia celastroides
AGTTTCTGAAACTCATCATAGTTATCATCAGTGTTCTTGTTAGGATTCATTTTATAAGTAAACAATTGCTCTTTAAGAAAAGCTACTCTAGACATAGTAGTTTGAGCATAAAGTTCATCCAATTTATCTATCAATTCGGGGGCAGTTTTTAAACCTCTAACCCTCCTAAGAACACTATCAGACAGGTTTAGAATAATAGTGGAATAGGCAGTATCCATTGCCTCTTCCTTTTGTGCATCAGTTAAGTTATCAGGTAAGTTTAGTTCACCCAGAAGTGCCTTATGACACTTATGTTGCATCAAGACAACAATCAATTTTTCTTTCCACGTATGATAGTCACATCTACCATCAAATTTATCTAGATTAACCCTAGTGATAGACATCTTGATAGAATTGATTTAAGTCTACACTAAAACACAGAGAGATCAAACAAGGCAGACACACGATCAAACAGGGGCACCCAGGGGCAACTGGCAACACTGAATCAAACAGGGGCAGCCAGGGTCAACTGGCAACACAGTATCAAACAAAGGCAGTATAATACAGCAAGGGAGTAAATAAGAACAACTTACAGTGCGATTGTTCCTTTTTATACTCCACTTTCAGGAGTCTTCACCAAAAACAGAAATTATAAACTAGTGAAAAGTTAAAAGATATTACCAATAGAAGAAGCCTTCATCTTGAATTTGTTCTGGCAACAGCGGAGGAACCGAACTCAATACTCAAGATCTCCCTTTCAAGAAAATACAAGAAAAAACAAAAGAATTAGGCTTCGCAATTCATAGTAATATCAGAAAAACTTAAGAATCAGAGTTTAGATGTCTAAACCCTAAAACAGAATCTAGATATAAAACCCTAGATTCAAATCAGAGAAACGTATGTGGCTTTTCACCATTCAAAAAACATCACAGTCACAGAAAGATTGGTGGTAAACACAAATCAACAAAGTTCAAGTCGATTAAGAGATTAGATCCAGAGATCGAAATTGCTCTGATACCACATGTAATGCTTTTAGGTTCATTTTTAGTCTTCTTTACGAGATTAAACAAACACGAATTGCAGAAAATTAACGAACACACAACAAATTTAAGGAGTTCCCCTTTCTAACTGAAGTTTTACGTTCAGTAGAAAGCGTACATCTCCGATGAAGGTGTGAGCAATCTTATTAGGCAATATGGCACAATTGACCACGACAAAGGCGTTTATCAGCGTACAAGCAAGAACAGAGAACCAGAAATTCAACACAGTACAATATAGAACCCATCAAACATCAAACATACAAGATCAACTTATTTTTCACCCTCCTGTAACGTAATCTCCTCAAAATGGCTCGAATCTTCCACTAAAAACCACCGGACTGAGAACGATCGAAGCTGAGAGCACAGAGAAGAAGAAGAAGCTAGGGTTTCGTATATACAGCGACACTGAGAACAAAAGGCAGAAACATGCCTTTATATACCCCATCTTCATTCAAACAAAACTCACCGTTTTATCCCTCATTTCAGTTCAACCCTAATCACAATATGGGTCAGCACATTCCGAGTCATGGGTCAACACTGATAAGCCCAACAGTTTATGCTAAATTAGGGGCAAATTAACTTTTTATGACAGGATAGAAAAATGATGGATTTCCTTTAATTTAATTTAAGTTTGTTTTTTGGTAGTATAATTTAATTTAAGTTAATACCCTTTTAGACATAGAAAGAGAACGACAAAACAAACCCATGGCATCACTATCATCTCTTCCATTTTATAAACCACTCTCCCCTCTCCCCCTTCTCCCATTCTTGCTCTTTCCTCTTTTCACTATTTCCTCTGTTTTCTTCTTTTAATCTTCTCCTCTCCTAATGCTTCCGAGTTTCAAATTTACCATGCCCTTTTATCCTTTCCTCTAAAACTAAGAAGAAGTTTGCTTCTTCTTGTTGTTGTTCTTCTTCTGACATAAAAACTTGATCTTTTGCTCTGTTTTTTCAAGGCATTGTTGAAAACACAAGCGATTTTATTTCGTTTTCTTGTTCTCTGGTCACATAAAATGAGTCTGCAACACCTGAGGCCTCAAACAAATGGGTTTCAAGCAACAAACTTTTTGCCCTCTCAACTTTCTCTCTCTAACACATTTGGGGTAGCAATGAAAACCCAAAATCCCCAAATGAGGCTACAGATTTTTAGCCATACAATCGACCTAAACGGGTCCGACGGGTTATTTGGGGCTGAAAAAAAGACACTGTCTTTGAACCTAAACGAAACAGAACAACAACAACAGCAAGGGCCTAATACGACCTCTCTTCCTTCTAACAACAGCCACACAAAACTCTGCGCTAGAGGTCATTGGAGACCCGCTGAAGACGCCAAACTCAAAGAGCTGGTAGCCCAATACGGCCCCCAAAACTGGAATTTGATTGCTGAAAATCTCCATGGCAGATCAGGTTTGCAGGATCAAAAAGATCCAAACTTTACTCAAAAGGGTCCGATTTTTGCACATTGATTTGCTCATTCGTGTGATTAATTGCAGGAAAAAGCTGCAGATTGAGGTGGTTTAATCAGCTGGATCCAAGAATCAACAGAAGGGCTTTCTCAGAAGAAGAGGAGCAGAGGCTGTTAGCAGCCCACAGACTGTACGGCAACAAATGGGCTAGGATTGCGAGGCTTTTTCCTGGAAGAACTGATAATGCAGTGAAGAATCACTGGCATGTGATAATGGCGAGAAAACATAGAGAGCAATCAAGCATTTACAGAAACAGAAAGCCCTCTTCTTCTGTTTCTCCTCAATCAAAGAAAATTACCGTTAATAACGGTTCTATTAGTACTGATCAATCAAGCACTGTTGATGATGAATCTAACTCAACTTGCACTGATCTTTCCCTTACTCCTTCATCCACCAAATCTCCAGCTTTTTTCATTGGCAAAGAAATGGGTATGTTTGATTTTGATTATTGGTTTGTTTCTGTTGGTTTTGTGTTTGTGTGAAAATGGAAAAATGGGTTTTTGCAGGGCAAAAAGAGGGGCAGTCAGATTCAAATTCAGAGGGAATTACAACAGATTCGGAGTCAATTGGGGTCAATGGGAGTGATAATGAAAATGTGGCATTCTTTGACTTTCTTGGAGTTGGAGCTTCATAGATGGAAAATGTTTTAATGGGAAGCCCAGGTGCAGGTCTACAGTGTCTGAGATACAGTTAGATACCATAAGTAGAAAATGAGGAAAATTAAAGAGAAGGGAGGATAGTAAAAGTAGGTTGAAAAGGGGAGAATGAAATTTGAAAAAAAATATATATAAAAAGGGATAAAAGGAAAAAAGAGCTATCTTTAAATTTTGAACTTATATGTTGTTAGCTTTTTTAAAAACATGAGGGCTTGTGTTATATTATCCCTTCTATTGTATGATGTAAAAATTGGTTGAATGAAAACACCAATGAGTACTCCTTCAGTTTTTCTTTTTTGTTATTGTTTCACAAGTTAATTCGTTTCTGTTTTTTAAGTATGAATAATTCACTTAAATTTAACTGTAAGCTTAACTCGATAATTAAATTTATACTATCACTCAAGAGATTTAACATCTTCATTTATCTTTTTCAAAAAAAAAATTTGTTAGCATTGTACCAACATTGTTTTGAATTTTCAATTAATTAAAAATATATAAACAAGACATTTTAATTTGCTAAATTGGATTTGTTTACCATACGAAACTTACGATCACCAATTGAACCGTTCCACCTCAACTCCTTCAATTAAGAAGTGATGCAGCCAAGAATAAATCTAATCTTCTGAGTCAGACTTAGCCGCTTTTAGATAATATATTTGGATATTTTTTAATGTAGATACTCCAAATTCATCTTTCTTGAAAAAAAGAGTTTCAGATCTGCAGCACGATTGATGGTATGAAGTAAACGGATCTTTTATAATTGTGGAATTATGTAGTTGAAGGTTAAGAAAATATAGGTTACAGGGTTTATATTTTTATTTTCGTAATAAGTCTTGTCTAAGGACATGTCTATTTTGCTGTAAAAGCAAATTTGTTTGTATTTTATCTTGTGCATGTTCGGTGTATTAACTTCGGTAGGTTGTTTTTTAATTTTTTAGAATCGTCTATATCAAGTCTGGGAATCATGCTGCATAGATTTTTGCATATGTACCCGATTCTTCGACAGGTAGAGAGATTTAGCTTTATGTTTATCCATCTTTAATTAGAGTTGTATTTATTTCTAATTAGATTTAATAGATCATATCTTTTAGTAAAAAAATATAACAACAATGATAAATACCAAATTCCGTGAACTTCATAAGATGCTGAAAGTCTATTCTTTTTTTAGTCTTAAAATTAATTGTTGAACACTAAAATTTATTAGGATTTATGAGAACTCTAGAAATAGCACATTTTAAAATATTTAAGTGAATTTATAAGAAGACATTCATAATTCATATCAACCAGGATGCTAATTACAAATAATAAATAGATAAATATTAAAATAAACCTAAATAGATAAAATAATAATTAAAAATTTTAAATGAATTGAACCTTGTAAATAAATAAATAAATAGATAAAATATAAATTAAATCATAATTGATATAAACTACTATCCTAATTACAAAATAATAAAATTAGTTATTATTTTCAACATAATGTAAATTTCTATTTTTCAACATTTAAACAATGAATTTTGATAATATAAGGGTGAGATTATGATAAAATCATGAGTTATGTTTGGAATGCCGTTTCAAGTAAAAAAAAGACCCACTAACAAATCAAAACTGGAGCATTTTATTTCAAAAATAATAATAATTAAGCAAATCTTCATCTCATGCCATATTAGTTCACCAATTTGCATCATTTTCGCAGGTTAAATTAGATTCTTCCTCAAATTTTTGACATCAAAGAAATTAGGCTTAATGCATCGAGACCTTCCTGAAGTTGTCCTGAATTGCTCCTCGTCCCCCTGAACTTTCAAGTATGCCTCTCGCCCCCCTCAACTTGTTCATAAGAGCCTCTCACCCCCTAAACTTGTCAAAAACGTGTCTTTAAACTTAGGAATTCCACATGTCAACGTATGGTTAGATGGAAAAAATGAAAATTTTGAAAAGTCAAGCCAATTACAAGTCAACACATAGTATTTAGGGGGCAAAGGGGTGCATTTTTGTAAGTTGAAGGGGATTAATAGGTACATTTTCACAAGTTTAGGAGGGCGAGAGACATACTTGAAAGTTCAGGGAGACGAGGGGCAATTCGGAACAACTTCAGGGGAGTCCCGATGCATTAAGCCAAGAAATTATATTCTCGGCAATGACCACAAAAACTACTTTATAGGATAAATTGATATTACAAATATTGAATTATCAACAAAAACAAATGAAATCATATCAACTGAATCATTTAAATCGGAAGTTGTAAATTGAAAATTATTTAGTTGAATTGTTGCGACATGAATTAGAGTGGGGACTTAGTTGTTAATACATTCAACTTCAAACAAAGAAGATATGGACAAAACTTCGAACTCTTTTTCACGGTCTTTTGTGAACTGCTTCATGGACAAGCTCTCATTGCTTCGTAGGAGTAAACGAATTTCGGAACACTCAAATAGAAAACGATAATTATTGGATTCTTCATCATGTTGATCTCTCAATGAAGTAATCATGGACAAACCAATATTAAATTATACACATTCATAGCCACCACAAAGCACTATATTTCATCTTTGTATTTGGAACCCGTGAACTAGAACACATGTATTCACTATATTCTCACCCCTAGACAACCTATTTGGATTCAGATTCAATTCCAGTGGCAGTTCTAGTTTTCAAACCACATCCAGTGATATGATATTTTCATAACATCTAGCATTAATTTGAAATTTGCATACCTTTTCCTTTATTGTGCAAGCAGATTGAAAATAATTCTTTTCAAGCGTCAATATGGTGGTCAATTCCTCCTTGTCTGTAGCAGCAACACGCTTGTAGATTGGACTCCAATACCAAATTGATGTAGCGGAAGAATTAGAATAACGATAAATAACCGAAATTCGTTGATCTAGTAAGATGCTGGAAGTCAATTCTACTAACAATCTTAGGATTAATCGTCAAACTCTAAGATTTATTAGGACTTCTAAAAACTCTAGAAATATCACACTCTAAAATATTTAGGAGAATTCATAGACATTCAAATTTTATTTATAAAAAACTCACCCTAAATAAAAGTTTACAAGTCTTTGAATAGACAGAACAATAAATAAAAATCTTAATTAAATTAAACTTTCTATCTAGCAAAATACTAAACAAGATAAAAAAATATAAAACTCTATCATAGTTGAAATATCTAAATAAAATAATTATTTTCAGATTAATTGAAAAATCCTAATATTTAGCGTCTTAATGGATTTTGACAAAATTAAGATTGTTTCCACCCAAAAAACACTATTTTTTTTATTCAAGTCGTAGCATTATGGTCCAACAATAAAATTTATCCGACACCACTTCAACCCTTATATATCAACGTGCATTGAGAATGCTAAATTTTCTAGCAACGATAAAAAAGAAAAAACTCAAAGAAATGAAGGCGATGCCACTTATTGAAATTAATCTTTTCTAAAATTATTGAAAACTTGACTTAGTACTCTAAAATGATACAAAAAAATAAAAATAAAAATAAACTTAAAAAACACTATGTGATTTTCGGTTTTTTTCTATGACATCCTCGTGGAATATTTTTTAAACAAGTATGCTTGTGGTTTTTAAAGCTAGCAAGAAAAAGACAACCAAAAGATATATTTTTGAAAAAATAGCATAATTTTTAATGCTACACCGATTATTTTAATAAATTTAATATATTCAATATTTCAACTATGTTATTTAAGAATTACATATTAAGATTTGAGAGAATATCTAATAGTTCATTTTATTATGCTTTTTAAAAATATCATCAACTTTTAATTAATATAATATTTGTATTTTCAAAATATTCTAAAAATTATCACTTATTAGTATTGTATTTTTATAAAGAAGGCTGAAAATTTTATTTTAAAATAGATAAAGTTACCCATTGTGGTTTCAAAACTTTCACAAGCCTTTTTATGCTAAACACTAAAACCACAAGCATGCTTAAAAAAAAACAATTCCACGGAAATGCATAAATATTTTTAAAGTTTACCCGAAATAATAAAAGAAAAATAGAATATTCTTCAAAATTAAATCCAACGGCTGTTAGCTTTGACTCATCCTTGTGTGAGAAGGGAAAATTTTTTTTGACTGAAAAGAGGTATTAAATAAAAAGCAATGCATCTAAAGAAAATAGTGTAAATAGGGCTGTAAATGAGCCAAGTCGTTCGTATTCGGCTTGATAAAATCTCAATTTGGATCGACTCGATGAATAAATAAATAGTTCGTGAACAAATTTTCTAGCTCAAAAATTAAATGAGTTTAACATGAACTAGCCAAAGCTCGGCTCGTGCGCTCGTGAACAAGCTTGACAAGTGTTCGTGAAGTAGCTCGACTATTATTTCTATGTATGAAATATAATATCTTATAAATATTAATAAAATATAATTATAAAAAAAAACTAAATAAAACATGTCATAATTTAATAGAAAAGAAAAAAACATTGGTTGTAAAAATTTCTAATGGTATTCATTGTCATGCTAAATTTTAAAAAGTGAAGTTTTGTGTTACTACTTAACTTCTTCTAAATAGGGATGTTTCTATATTGATAAATATTAATGTAAAAGTTTTTCAAAAAAAATTAATTTAGAAGGACATAATTATATTTTACTCTAATGTATGATGTGTAAAATGACAAAGAAATTTATATGATAGAAGAATGTGTTTATGACTATAAAAAACTTATTTTTAACGTTAGAGATTTTTATTGTTATTAATATTCATTGGATTGAAAATGTTTTACTTTTAAAATTAATATGGATGATATACTTATTTCATATTTTGATGAAGCAAATTATTGAATAAATGGAATGTTCGTTAACAGCTCGTGAACAAATGAGCTTTTAAACGAACTAAACTCAAACAAGCCTTTTAACTCATTTTGAACTCGGCTCGGCTCGGCTCGTGTTCTATTAAAATTTAAATAATTTAAACACAAAAAAACCATAACTCGGCTTGGTTCTGCTCCACTCATTTACAGTCCTAAGTGTAAATAGTTACACTCCGAGACGAGCAAAATATAACTCTTGAAGTTTTAGCTGAATTCGGTTACTTAACCTTCTCCCACTTCTAACTAAATAGTCTCTATCTCAATTTAAAATACAGCTTCCTAATACACGAAATTGAAGCCTTAATTTCACCCAGATATACATAATATATGAGCAACTTATAATTATATACAAAATTTATTTTCAATTTCATCTTACTCAAACTTATTTCATAACTAAGAAAAAAAAAAACAAAACTATTATCATCAAATATTCACAAAAATTTAATATTTTCATTTTATACTATGTCCACACATATGCTTCGTATATGCTTTACATACACTTCGCATCACATATACATATACATGTACTTTACATTTGATTTACACATTATTCCGTAATGATTAAAACAGATCTAAAAATATCTTATTATACTTTCATTTAAGTATACATATCAATTACACAACCAATACATATGCCTTACATAAAAGTTTCAAGCTGGTTTGATAATATAAACAACTTTACAAATTCATTACATTTACACTACACACATGTTACACATGCTTTTCATAGTTATTGCATAACATTAGATATGATTTGCATATACAATACATATCTTTTACATACTTGCAAGTTTAATTCTAAATTAAGAAGAATAAGAAGAATCCATTACACATATTACACAACCAATATATTGTCATTACATGTATTATACATGTCACTCGTGCTGTAGAAGTATTTTATTGAATACTTTATATGCATCCCTGAACACCATTATCTTCATCACCATTATAAGTCAACAATAACAAAAAGCAGAGATCAAGCAACTAGAAATTAGATTCGGAGTCAATTTCAACACCACAAGAAGAATTAGAGTTGGAGTCGAAACCAAAATGTGAATCAGAATTGCAGTAGAGGTCACAGTTGAAATTGAATGAAACAAATTGAAAAAGAGTTCAGGAAAATTGAAATTTTGATCTTATTGAGAATCAAAAATCAAACCTCGACATAAACTGAAATGGAAATTGGCCGTAAAAGTAGATAGAACAGAAGCTGAGGAGAATGAGGAGTGAGAAGAAGGCCATGGAGATCAATTTATGAGGTAGGAAGCGACGGTGGAGATCAATAGAATGAAATTATGTACAGTGAGGCAAAGGATGAGAATGAGATTTGGCGATGGATTTTTGACAGATCGTGAAATAGGAGATATATGTATAATGAAAATAGAAGTTTAAAGGTGACATTTATGATAATTAATTAGCCGATTGAGATTTGTGTAAATAGTTTAAAAAAGGTGTGAATAGGTGTCACTTTCCCAAAATATAACTTAATTATTACCATGCATACTTTTTTTTTTAGTTTTCACCATGAGGTTTCTGGACGGGTCCTAATTGTGGGTGACACCTTTAAACCATGTTCGCATTCAGACTAATCCCCGATCGCTAACTTGTAGGTGCCTCGAAGGGTAGGATAACTGACCCTAAGATTTAAGGTTGCTCGATACACATCTCCAAGGATCGATCCATGATTGATGCTTAAGGATGGACTAGCTCCCATTGTTAGACCACACCCTTGGAGTTAATTAACATGCATATAGTGGCGGAACCAGGATCCCGTAATAGGGCGGGCGGATTTTCATTGTTAAAATTTTGTTAGTGCCCACTAGATCCAATATCAAGTTATCCACACTACATGACCAAAACTTCATACAAACTTCACACATCATACTTGCAAAAGTTGGTCCACATAGTTGAAGATTTACCAAAATATTTGGTGAACTACAAGTATTTATATGGCTAACATACATCGTATACAGAAAAGAAGGTAAATGTAGAGAGCCAAACAAGTAGAAAACTCTATGAATTAACAATAGAGAACATCAAATTAAGAACTCAACATAATTTACAAAAGTTTACAATAAGTGCAAACCAAGCAAAAGTTATTCAAAACTAAAACCCCAACCCGTTCGTGAGCTTCCTCTTGGAAAATGCAAGCATTCTAATAACAATAATATCCAAATATAATAATTATTTAGTTTAAAAAGAGTTATCCGTGGATTTTCAATTAAATTGAGCACATAATATTAAATACTTCATTATCAAGTAGCCTATTCAAACAAAAGAAATGACACCATATGCCACTCACTTTATAAACAATTTCTAGATGTACATTTGTATTTGTTAATTCCCAAGCGCGAGTTTCATATTAATTACCCCAAAATTGTAACTTAAATTCCACATAATCAAGATCTGAGAATGTAAATCCACAGTCAAGTGACAAGAGAAAGAAAAGCACAGCTAAATTGAATCAATAATACAAAATTACAAACTAAACCCCTAAATGTCTAAGATAAATTCATAAACTGAGTGATTAAGAAAGAGGCGACACAAAATCGACCTTGCAGATTGTTGTAGTTTCGTCGAGGTTTGAAAGCTTGTGGCGGATAGCACAACAGAGAAACTTTGGATTTTGTATCTCAGATTCTTAGTACGATTATTATTATTAGAGGAGGAAACGGTGCCTTTTTTGTTTTAAAACTAAAACAACAAACTGACGTCGTTTTGGACAATTAATTAGGGTAAAAAAGAATAAAAAATTACAGAGAATTGAAATTGAGGTAAAGTCAAAAGGGGGCGGTGGAAGTCGTTTCCATCAATGTCTAGGATCAAGGTATAGGAATTAAACCAATTCCGGCGATGAGGGGAGGCGGCCGCCCACCCCCACCTCCCCCTGGTTCCGCCATGCATACATTAACTTTTCCTTTACATTGTACACCACCACTACCACTATCACCATCGTCTTCTTCCTCACATAAAGACAAAAACTGTCATTGCTTTTTCAAATCTCATTGCCCGTTTTTCTAATTTTTCTTCACAATTCTATAGCATTTTGATGTGATTATCTCCTAACTTAACTCAAGTTTCAACTATATCTTTAACATACAACAACAGGAAAAAGAAATCGCACAAACAAAACAAACACACATCGATTTTTATAGAGGTTTCTCGATGGCTTTTTAAGGCCAAAAGACTAGTCCTCTGTCGAGCGAGCAATTTTATTAAGCAAGAGCACTAAAGACCACGGAAAATGTTACTGAGTTCAAGAATCCGATAGAATCCAATTTACAAGACCAACATCGCAAACCAGAAACCAGCAAAGAACAAAGACCACCGCAATCTCAAGCAAAAACAAAGAATAAAGGCAAATATAGAATGATATCACCTTTACCCCTTCTGGAAATGCTTAATCGTCAAGAATCACTTCACTTTCACCGGAATCAATCACCAGAAAAGCTCCTTCGATAGCCAAACAAACACGAGAGACTCACAAACCAGAGGTTTGATCTCCAAAACGGCGTAATCGACGGAGAGAACACACACAAGAGAAGCCGGCGCTGAGAAAATGAGATTAGGGTTTCTGGTGAGATTTTGTGCCTTTATATATCTCCTGTCTCTTGTTCAAAACTGTGCGTTTTTGCACATCATGGACTGCGGGTCAAGCGGTTTGCTAGTTGGGCTTGGGTTTCTAACCTGGATCCTGACCCAGGGACAATATCCCCAACACAAAGAATTGTACAAAATTAACTTAGTTTATTTACAGTCTTACTAGTTCACCATTCACACAAATTCAACATTGTTTACAAAGTTTATGACTTGGTGTGAAATTTTAATTAAATTTTAATATATTGTCGTTTCTTTTTGCTGATATATGATTAATTAGATATTTTTTTTGGGATGAAAGTCAAACTTTGACTCGTTAGTGGTTCTATATTTTAAGAAGTACTTATAAAACGTATGTAAATGGAATAGTGGAACAAGAGATTATGTCCAGAAAGCTTCATCAACAATATATAAGAGCGTGGTGTTAAATTTGGACAATTTGAAATTTATTACCTTTTATTGCTGTTGGTTTCATGTCAAATTCTTGCTTACAAATAAAAAAAAAATTTATTATCGATTTGATTGACTATGAATACTTGTAGGGTTGAAAATGGGTAGTATTTGCCAAATTCGATGAGGACTGTTATGATGGAAATGAAGAATCTCCGATAAGCATTCTTGTGAGCACGGGGATAGGGAGTGTATTCCTCACCCTGATCTCTATTGAAAAATTTCGGATAATTTTTTGAAATATTAAACTATTTAATATATTTTATAACATATTATTTGAAATATTTTATAATAAAAAAATAAAAATTTTATAATATTATTTAAACTAAACTTTTTTTATTCAGTTGTGGTGAATTTCTATAAAAGATGAGATATTGAACTACTTAAACTAAAGTTTATTTCATACTTACCTTTTGTAAATTTATTTGGGACATATGAAAAATTTTGTAACAAACTTACATCATATATTCTCAATGGAGAATTGCGGAATCTCTGATAGGGAATGGTGATTCTCCAAATGGAGAACGGGAAAAAATCTTTTCCAAAATTCTAAACGGGACGGAGATGGGAAATTTTTTTTCCCCAAAACCTTAATGAAGATGGAGATGAAAAATGCATTTACATCTTGATAATTCCCTTTTTCAACCTTAAAAACTTGCATGGAGAGGACAGAAGGACAATTTTATACTGTGCAAATATGAAAAATCTCATTTATTTATTTACGAAAAGCACAACAATTATGGCAATTGCGAAGATAAAATTATTGATGGATTTTCAGAATATACTTCTTCTTTCCCAATTTTCAAGCTCATTTGTCTGTTTCAGCTTTCAACAAATATCATACGACACATTCAAATTAAATGCGGTTTAATAAATATATTTCAAATATATGTGAAAATAAATATGAACTGGAAAATGGGAAGTATTAATTGAGTACTGCAACTCCATAAATTAGTCATAACTCATGCTTAATCAGTTTCGTGCAATTTTTAAATTTTGATTGTAATCAGTTATTTAATTTGGATATTAAGATATCTCAATAACAAGATATTCAATAAATGTGTGTGTATAATGAAAGCGATAATGAAGCACTACTAGTGATTAATATGTGATTTTAATGCCTATAATTATCACATGATAATATCTACCTAGTTTAATATATTAAATTTTGTCTATTAAATTTGGTGATTCATTGTTGAAACAAGTAAATAAATAAACTACCAGTTCAAATAAAATGAAATGTTCAAAAAATGTTATAATGGATAGTGCTTAAAAAGCTACATCAGAGATTCGGTTAGAACCAAACACCACAAAATTAAATTAATTATAAAAAAATTGAATTACCATTCCTCCGTAGTTAAATAATTGTACCACTTTTTGTGTAGCTGGGAGTGTGCTACCTTAAGAATGTAGCTAGACAGGTTTGAAAATCTTGATTTCTTTAGAGACCGGATAAAATACAATAAAAAAGATTAACTTTTTGTAGAAAGATCAAATGTCTTTATACAATAAATTGCAACTTATTTTTTTCATAGCTCCCAATAAAAGATTTTAAAGACTTTGAATTATAAAATATTTGTTTACTTTAAATAATATTACAGATTTAAAATTCTATTATTGAATGAAGATAATCTGAGATATCAATCGTGTAAGATATAAAATCTAATCTAAATATAAAGCGGTTTGAGTTATGCAACTACACCGACGGTAAGAAAAAATACGTCAAAACAGTAATAAAAACAGTAATGATTGGAGGGAGAAAATGTATTAAAAAACTCTTTCTCCTATTAAACGAACTCTTAGCTAGAGTGTTTGTTTATTTCATGTACTACATTTTTTCTTCTAGAATATAGTCTATCAAATTAAGTTATAAGTAACTAACTCTTAATTACTAAAGGTGGACAACATGATGTCTATTCCCTTTACATGAAGAATCAACTGCACTAAATGATAATTTTGCAGTATAATTCGCAGATTGAGAGATAAAAAATTTTAAATACTAAAACAAACTACTAAAGTTTAAACATCAATCATAAAACGATGAAATACGAATAATTTAAGCTTATTTTTACAACGGAACAAATATACCTATGAGCAAAACTTATTATGATAAAACATAAGTGATGCAAATCTATATTTTATTGATCAACTAACAATTTTGAAGGTCTACAATTATAATTGTTTACTCCATATCATCAACTGATATTGCAAGTCTGAAACCTTCTTATTCAACGAGATAGACATGGGGTATATATTGTGAAATATAACTCATTACTTTATCTAAAGCCTAAAGAGGATGAAGTCTAACTCAATTTTATGTTTGGATTGAGTTATATAGCAACATATATACTCACGATTGAAGAACAATCATAGTGTAAATAAAAAAAAGAGTGGGATAAAGAAAAACATTGTTAGGCCTTTTCTCCATCTTTAATGAACAAACTTACAATCGGAAAACAACAGTGTTACGAGGAGAAGAGAATATGAATGGCAATTCTATTTTATAGTGCGAAAATGAATTGAAAACAATGTTATAAAAACCTGAAAGAACGCTGAATTTATGAAGCTTTTATTTTGTGGTTTTACTCATGCAATTGGGTTCAACCAGGATACAATCCACTCTTTGGTTGTTACAAAAAATAATAGAAATAAAACCATATAGAAATGGTCAGTAATAAAAAATTAAGTTGCAAAACATCCAAAACTTGTTAATGAATCTAGTAAAAAAAAAATCTTTAGTAGATTTAAGTTATGAAAAAATGACGACAAAGATCTTAATCTAATGGTTTAGATTGAAGATGTAATTTTAGAAGTTACATATTCGAGTACATATTTAAGTGGGACTTATTATAATCTGAGCTCTCATAGGGTAACAAGCAAATTTTTGACAAAAAAGAATGTAAAATCTCAAAGCAAGCAACTTAGACCAAAAATACGTGACTCAATTAATACACCTTCTACTATAAAGGTGGGTGGTATTGAGTTTAAAACTCAATTTTTTTAAAAAGTAATCAAATATTAGAAAAAATAAGAAACTTAGGAGTTTTTCCACATGGAAAAGAAAAAAACTTATGGTTAGATGATTATTACAACGAGAAGACGTAGAAGAAAACACAGTGGATTTCAATAAGAATAAAAAAATGCAAGTCTAATTTTTGAACTAGCTTTCAGCCGGTCTATCATTTTTACAGTTCAAACCAGGGTTTTGCAACTACATCAGACCGGTCAGTTGGATTCGGTTTGACCATTACAGGTAGCTTGTTCGATCCGGTTTCAGGCAATTTTAGAGGAAGTCACCGGTCAACAGTCGTATAACCCGGTTGGTTTGACTGTGAATCAATCAAAACTGGGTAGGCCGTCTACCGGTTCTTGACATATTTGAAATTGGAAATGTATATTTTGTGGTTGATGAGATTTGAACTTTGCAACTCTCAAAAGTTAATTATATGTCATACCAATTGAGTCAAATAATACAATTAATGATAATTTTTAATTTATATTTATGGAGAATATAATATAAATTATTGAGTGTCATAAATAAAACTATTTTTTAGAAATATAGCAAATATTTATCTAATATTTATATTCAATTATTTTATAAACAATTTTCACTAAATTTTACTAATATTTATATCAAAATTATTGATTACTTCGTAAAAGTTATAGGTACTAAATTAATTTTTAATTTTATAAATTGTATTATGAATTTAAAGTTTCAATACAAATATAATATGTAGTTTCTTTAAAATATGGTGTCATTTTAGTTGAATCCAATTTAATAAAAATTGAATATGTAATTATTTTATTATAATATATCAGTTATTGTGTTACATTTTATACTTATTTAAATGAAAAGTTTTATTATGAAGTATTAACGTTAATTATTACTACTTATTAATGCATAATAACTTATATAACATGTCCAAATGTCCAATGTAACATTCTTATAAAGTATTAATATTTTTGATATATTTTAGAAAATTCCATTTAATGACCGGTTGACTTTCGTTGAACTTGAAACTCATGACACTATCTTGGGTGATC
>CAOJBJ010114498.1:0-11858 GCA_948291685.1 Euphorbia celastroides
ATCGTTTATTTTTAGGGGTTCTCCTTCAGCAGTCTCCGATTTGTCTTTTTCCACTGGTTTTGATTGATTATTTGGTCTGGCAGAAATTATAGTTACGCTTTTGACAATTACATATTTAAGCTATAGTTTCCACTTCAATGGATTCATTATATCCTTATCGAACATTAGGATCGTCTATATGGGTTAATTTGTGGTTTCTTAATGTCCTTCTACTCTACATTGGCTGACATTCTTTTCCATCTAGTCTTTTATATATTGTTCTTATGTGATCCAACAACTTGGGCCTTGATAATAATTCTTTCTTTGGCATTTTTTCTGGTTTTTGAGTAGCGAAGGAAAAAAAAGCTCTTTAAGCACTAATTGTTGGACTTAGAAAACATGTTCTAATTTCTTTTTCACCAATGTGGGTTGAATGTGATTTTGTATTTATATTTAGAAATATGGTACGTTATAATGATTCATTTAGCATCTATTTTCCTATTCTAGGCTTCATTATTGCATTAGCAAAAACTATATGTTATGAACAGAATCCTTTGTTGTTTAATTTTAAGAGCATGCTTTAGTTTCATTGCCCCTATAGTGGATTGACTGGAAATTTTGTACTTGCATTCACGAGGCTCTACTTATTATCCATTTTGCTATTGTTTTCCATTTCATCCTCAAAATTTTTGTTAGCTGTGGTATTTCTTACCTCTTGAGGGCTATTTGACAACATCAGGTAGAGCTTCTGATGTGAAAGTATTACACCTTTCCCCTTCCATAAGTTCATATCCCATTTCTTTTGCTTGACAATTGCATTGTCTTATCTGTTTAAAATATTTTCAGGACAGAGCTTTCATTGTATGCCTTAGTTGTCTTCATGGGATTAACTTTTATTACAATAACAAAGGATGAGATCATATTGGTAACTATATTGATTTATATCTTGAAACCTGCAGATGGTTCCCTTGTTCAATATATCTTTGAGCGGGATAGGATTCAACTTGCATGGACGAACTGATTACTTGAGCTCAACTGTAAGCTTTTCTCTGGCTGCTAGGTCATATAATGATAAATTAGAATCATGGGAGCCACTTATTGAGCCAGTTGATGGATTTTTAAGGTAAGCAATCTTTACTGCAGATTGTTTGTATATGCTTAAGTTTTTCAATGATGGGAGGATAAGGCTACTTCAATTCCTAGAATGGCTCTTGTTACTTGGTGTATATTGATGTTTTTTTTTCATTTATGTTATTGCATAGCACACTGTGTGTCATGAAGTGACGAAAGAAGACATTATTAGCTCAAGTTTTCACTGCATGTCTTCAGAAGGAATAGAACCAAAAGATTTTCTAGTTCTCTGTGATTTATTTGGCTTAATTTCTCAGTGCCGCTTGCTTCCTTGTGTATAATGTTCAGATTTTATTTGACTCCAAGCTCAGTGCTCCTCCACATGTAGTAGCAACATGCGGTATACCCTAAAAAAATTTTAATAAGCATTTACTTGTAAGATGACTTCTTAGGAATGCCAACTGTCAGTTTTATATTATTTAACCAGAGAGGATTTTGTTAGATAGACAAATGGTTGGAAACTTGTTTCCTTGAAGTGAGATTGTCCAGAGATTGACTCCTTATAAACCCAAGAACAGAGACTAAGAGCAACCCTGGTTAAATCATTTATATCCTAATTCATAGCCTAGGTGTTCCTTTTCATGTTAATACCATTAAGGGCTGATGATATGGTTAGATGGAATTCTGTTCCTGCATTTTGTTTTGATTTTTTTGTTCATGATGTTTGTGGCAGACATGTTCGGGTTACTTGATTGTGAATTCTTCTTTTTGTACGAACAATGTCATCGGTTTATTTTTGTTTCTTTTAATAATATCTGGGGTAAGGCTTTTGTTTTGGTTAGCGGGGGGCCAATCTAGTTGGGATGTCCGCCCCATAAAATACTCTCTGTCACCAGCTTCTATTAAATAGAATGAGATGTGTCAACCAAATTGTTTCTGAGAATTCACTATGTACAATGAAATTATGCATGTTTCGAGACATCCGCAGTTATACTTAGCCATCTGCTGTAGCTCGTTGGCTATATTCTTGTTGGGCATGTCTAGCGAGGTAGAAGTCTCTACTTTTGGTAGATAGGTTTTGCAAATGTGTAGAAAAGATATTGGAAATGTGTACAAAAGAAGATACTTAAAGAGGGAAATGACGATTAAAACATATCTTTAAGGATATTCTTTTTGGGGGTGTGTGATTGAAATATGGTGCACGATTATAGCTTTCGTTTTTTTGGACCGTAGTGTTTAGAATTTTTCATCTTATCAGATTAGCTTTTTTTGTAACTTGCAGATACCAATATGATCGTAATGCTCCAGGGGCAGCTTCACAGCTACGCTTGACCTGCACTAGGGATTTGAACTTAAACGTTACTGTTTCTAATGTGAATATGATCATCCAAGCTTATGCAAGCTGGAATAGTCTTACTAGTGTCCATGAATTTTACAAAAATAAGGTTCCTCTTTTCCTTTCCTTCTCTCTATGTTGACACTTCTAGTTTTGCAACTATACAACATGCCTTTTCCATTTCTGTACTCATGTTTAACCAATGGTCCATGATCAAATAGGAAGTTCTTACTCCAACTTCTGGTACAAACTCTGTAATGGACATCCATCAGAAGAAAAATTATTATATAATCCCAGAAAACAAGATTGGTCAGGATATTTTCATGCGTGCAACTGAAGTCAGGGGACCCTCAGATATAATAAGAATGCCCTCTGGGGATATGAAGCCTGTCAAAGTCCTTGTTACGAAAAATATGTTGGATTCTCACTTGAAAGGGAACCTTTGTGGAAAAGTTAGAGCAATGGCCACGGTTGTCATAATGGACGCGGAGGTAAATTGTTTTTATGCTGTCTTACTTTGTGCGATGTTTAACTTTTTCTTTGTAGCTAGAGCATAAGCAAAATGTTTTTCAAGAAATTCACTTTGGATATGATGATATGATTAGAATGTTCTTTTATGATTTTGAAAATTTCGTTGACAAGATTGGAGCTTATGGAGTGCATTTCTGATATGCTGCAGTACTGTGTTAAACATGGACTATGTCATAGATGTTGTTGTGCACCTAATTTGCTGACTCTTCATGCGGGGTTATGAAAAGGAGTTCAGTAGGATTGGCTTTTAAAAGCTACATATTGATGTGAAAATATGCGCAACATAGAAATAAAATTTATGGACTCATATGCCTTCTGTATCAAGAATGTTCTTGCTTGCTGTACTGATATGCTTATGTTTGTGGTGTAGTTACCAAGTCAAGAGGGTTTAACTTCTACTATCTATACGGTAGCTCTCCGTCTTACCCCGCATCAAGGTCTGAGTGGTGATTCTCCGTTTCATCAACAAAGTGCACGAACATGTGGAAGCATCCCAAGCTCAACTTCTTCTGAGGTTGAATTGGTCTACTGGAATGAAATATTTTTCTTTAAAGTGGATTTTCAGGTGAGAAGTAAGATATTTTTGTTTCATGTGCTAATTTCTTATAAGCTTCTTTATATATTGCTGAACTGTGAGGAGCTGCTTCACAAACTTCTACCATACCTCTCTATTTTATGAGCACAACGAATAATTCCCTACATTTATGTACTCACTGTTTTCATCTTTTGCTTTGTTGTAGACTAGCATCCTTATTTTTCGCCGTAGTGCTAGCTATCTGTGTTGAACTTTGTCTTTGTGGCTAGGGTAGCCTCCTTGTTGACTACCATTCATCTTTTGCTTTTATTCATATTTTACTTTAAATTGCTGCAGGAAAATTACAACTTGGAACTCATTGTGAGTGACATGGGAAAAGGTATGTCTTTTGTTTTCGTATTATAAAAATTGATATTCATCAAGTCTTCTTGAGGAAGTTCTTGAGTTTTTAAGGGCCCAATTTATTCTCAAATATTAAAATTTCCCTTGGTTTATTGGCACCATATATAAGTGGATAATGTCCTTGAGGCTTCTTATGCCAATATTATTGACTTCATTTTTTTGGTTCAACAGGTGATGCTGTTGGATTCTTCTCCACTTCTTTGGACCAGATTGCCAAAAAATTGAAAGGATATTTTAATCAATCTAATTATCTTAACTACTCGACCTGGGTAGATTTGTCTCCTGCAAAGCACAAGGTGATATCATCTTATGCACGAGTCCTATGGTGTTATTAGATGCACTTGTCAGCTGTTTATTCGTGAATAGTAATACTATTGTATCATCATCAACTAGCAGTAACTTATTATGAATCATCGTTGTACAGACTGCTACTAGAGGTGATAAAGATGGCAACTCATGTGGGAGATTAAAATGTGCTGTGTTGTTATCACCTGGGTTTGAAGTTGAGGACAAAGATGATATCCTTGTAAGTGGCAGGAAATCTGGACTTATTCAGATCAGTCCTAGCATGGAAGGGCCTTGGACTACAGTGAGACTTAATTATGCTGCACCAGCTGCTTGTTGGAGACTGGGCAATGAAGCTGTTGCAAGCGAAGTGAGTGTAAAGGATGGAAACAGACTTGTGACCATCAGGTCCTTGGTCTCAGTACGCAATAACACTGACTTTATACTTGATCTGCGCCTTGTATCCAAGGCTTCCATGTATACTAGTGAGCCTGAAGATTCACACAGTTCTGGTGAAGTTGAGACAGATGAATTCTTTGAAATCGAAGTCTTCAAGCCATCTTCTGGATGGGTTGGCAGCTCAAACTCCTCACTAGTAGCCGACCGTCTTGAGGTAAATGATGTAGAAAAGCTGTTTCTCATATCCCTTACAACTTGATAAGCTTACAAAAAGAAAAGGTTCTTGATTATGTGAAGAAAATTTATCTAGATTACTCAACCCAGGCAGGCAGAGGCACTTACAATATACTTTGTGTCTTTGTATATTGGTTTATGTTGTAGGGGTTTGTTAAGTAATATTATTTATGGATTTTGGCGCCTACTATATTTCTAATACATGAGATTTTAGTTTAAACCTGTATGGAGTTCTTGCCTGATGTCTTATTAAGGATTTCCTATCCGAATAAAAAAAGGCCAAGGATACCATTCTAAAAGCTGCTTAGCTTAAGCATGAAAAATACAAAGAATAGCACCATATTCCACAATATTGAAGGATGACTTGTAAGTTTTTTATATATTTGCAAATTCATCATCTGTATATGCTATAACCAGACAATGTAATTACAGGTTACACTCTCAAATACTTAACATTTTGATGTTTAGTGTCAGTGCTTTTGATTTTTGGAACTATAGAATTCTAGTACTAGAGTTTCTAGTAACTATTCGTGAAGCAGCGCTTTGTTTTACGCTTCTGCCATTTGTTCCTTTTCAGGGTAGTTTTAAAGTTGAATTACCCACAACTTGGGAATGGATCGATGATTGGCACATGGATACTTCGTCGGTCAGTGATCCTGAAGGTTGGGTTTATTCTCCTGATGTTGAAAGCCTAAAGTGGCCCGAGTCATATGATTCTCAAAATTTTGTAAACCATGCGAGGCAAAGAAGATGGATAAGGAACAGGAGGAAAGTTTCAAGGAAAGTGAAGCAGGAGATACCTGTTGGATTGTTGAAACCTGGAGACTCTGTTCCTCTTCCTTTATCAGGTTTGACACAGATCGGGATGTATGTGTTGCAATTGAGACCTTCCAGTGTTGTTTCTTCCACTGAATATTCCTGGAGTTCTGTCCAAACTGCACAAAATGGACAGATGGAAGATCCTGAGATATGTGTCTCAAATCTCAAAGAGTCTGAAGAACTTTTGAACTGTACCGAGATTAGCAATAATACCTCTTCAAATGGTTCTCACAAATTTTGGTTTTGTTTAAGCATACAAGCTACACACATTTCTAAAGACATCCATTCTGATCCCATACTTGATTGGAGTCTTGTGGTGAAATCCCCATTAACTATCACCAATTTTCTTCCACTTGTAGCTGAATACTCTGTTCTTGAAATGCAAACTAGTGGCCATTTTGTTGCATGTCAAAGGGGATTATTATCTTCTGGACAAGCTGTGAAGGTCCACACTGCTGATATAGGAAAACCTTTGTTCTTTTCACTGCTTCCACAGAGAGGTTGGCTGCCAATACAGGTAAAATCCAGAAGCAGGTGTCATTTATAGATATGATAGCACATGCTTGCATCAAATTCCATACCTTCCTATCCTTTTCTTAGTCTATTTTTATGAAAAAATGCAGGAAGCTGTTCTCATTTCTCACCCTAATGAACTTCCATCTAAGACGATAAGCTTAAGAAGTTCTATCTCTGGAAGGTGCTGGCACATATAACTCTTTCCGCATTTAATTTCAATGTTTTTTCCTGTTGATTGAAAGTTTGAAACACAGTTGTTTGGAAATCTAAAAGTTCATTTGAATCATCAAATTTGCAGAATTGTCCAACTTATTCTTGAACAAAATTATGAAAAGGAGCGGCTACTTCTAGCAAAGACAATTAGAGTCTATGCCCCTTACTGGTTTTCAATTGCCAGATGCCCTCCTCTTACATATAGGCTTGTCGATCTGACAAGTAAAAGACATGCACGGAAGATAGCTTTTCCATTTGAATCAAGGAGGAGCAGTGAAGTCATCCTTGGGGAGATAACTGAAGAAGAAATACATGAAGGTTACACAATTGCTTCAGCTTTGAACTTCAATGTTTTGGGCCTTTCTGTATCAATTGCTCAAACTCGCCAAGGCCAACATTTTGAACCTGTTAGAGATCTTTCCTCTCTCGGTGACATGGTAGACATCAACAAAACTTGTTTATCGGGCCATCGTTTATGTTCACAATAAACAACCTCAAACTCTATTTTTATTGTTGTTGTTGTTATTAGGATGGATCTCTGGATCTTTATGCTTATGATGCTGATGGAAATTGCATGAGGCTATTTATATCTTCAAAACCATGCCCCTACCAGTCTGTTCCTACCAAGGTAGTAACTGAACTAATACAATTTGAGAAATGTTTTTAAGTGACGGAGAATTAAGGGCTTTATTCTTTTGTAGGTAATCTCAATACGTCCTTTCATGACCTTCACAAACAGACTTGGTCAGGATATATATATCAAGCTAAGCAGTGATGATGAACCAAAGAAACTACATGCATTTGATTCAAGAATCTCTTTCGTATATCGGAAAACCGGTGGAACTGATAAATTGCAAGTAAGTGATTTTAACAAATATACACGATGTCATTCTTCTTGTACTTTTTTCCCTTACTAGTTTTCTCAGAAGTTCAATGTATATATACATATATGTGTGTGTGCGTGCTCGTCACAGGTTGAAATTAAAACTCCATAAGGGTTAGTTCGCATGTCTTAATTCATACTTGGCTTCGACATATGCACATTCATCCAGTGTGAAACCCTTTAACATCAGTTACTGAGATACTGCATATAACTGTCTTTTTTCCTGAAATTATAAACGTTTAGCAGTTGAACTTTCTGTTGAGGAAAATTATCTTTCTCAAAACTTGTTGTAGTTTGATGCTAAACATGGCTTATTGCCATGTTTTTTCATGGAATTAAGAATACGCGGCATTAGCTTGAAGGTATTCGGTTTTTTCAGACTTCTTTCCATATGATACGTGTCCATGTGACACTTAGAACTGATGGAACTAAACCTACTATGGTCACTAAAGTAAAAGATCTTTATATTTTTCTTCTATAGCCGCACCCATCATATTTGTATGTAGACTTTTGAGTAGAATGAAGATCTGGTTTGGGATTGAAGAAATGAATTAGTTGATCACTGCTTTCCGTTCTCCATTTACTTCCTTCATCTGGTAGGTCCAACTATTGATAACCTATATCCTTGGTTTTGTTGTTTAGCTGTAAATGACAAAAGTGACCTAATGTAAGATGTTAGAAGCGAGCAAAGACAACAGAATATGTAGATTGGGAAAAAACTTCAAAAAATTGATTACTTAGAAATATTGGAAGACAAACCTGGTTTCACAAGTACTGACAAAATAGCACTTTCTGTCAGTAACACCAGATAAACTGTGGTTTGTAGAAGTGACATATGGCCTTGGATAGAGCTTCCATGGCGTTAGAAGGTCCATATAGCTTCATGTGGGATTAAGGCTTGGTGGTTGTAAAGCATATACTCATAACAACTAGAAAATAGATAAGATTAAATAAAATAGGGAAACACTATAGTTTCTATTATCATCCATCGAGAAAGTTTATCACTTGATCTCATTCATCCATGTAATTTGATATTCTAATGTGATTCGCTGTGAGAATTGAAAGGATTCTCAAATGTGACAGGGGTACATAACAATGAGGTCTTCTCAACCATATGAACACCAAATTTTATACTTTTTCCTTGGATGTAGTGATTGATGTGCACCAAACAATGATTCTATTTCTCAAGTGACTTTTTTTTTTCTATTCTAATCTTTTAGGTTCGGTTGGAAGATTCAGGGTGGTCATTCCCTGTTCAAATTACTAAAGAAGACACAATTTTCCTAGTTTTAAGGAGGTCAAATGGTACTCGACAAATGTTGAGGACAGAAATACGAGGCTTCGAAGAAGGATCACGTTTTATAGTTGTATTCCGCCTCGGTCCGGTCGATGGTCCGATCAGGTATTGCTTGTCTACAAACACAATTTCATAGTTTATATCAGATAGTGCGGTCATCCTATATACCCTTTTGAAAACAGGATTGAGAACAGAGCAATAAGTAAGACAATAAGCATTCGCCAGTCTGGATTCGGGGATGGTGAATGGATTATGTTGGAGCCCCTATCAACAACAAATTTCTCTTGGGAAGATCCATATGGTCAAAAAATATTTGACGCTAAAATTGATTGTGATGGTAGAACTACTGTTCAACAATTTGATTTGGAAAGTGCCAGTGTCTCACCTATGGAGTCCGGTGAACCGGGTTTGCAGCTTCATGTCATGGATGTTGGAGATATCAAGATATGTAGGTTTGCAGATAGTATGGCTTTGGCATCACAGGGTGAAAGAAATTCCTCGACACGTTGGGGAAATCTTCATGAGCATGGTGAGACACAAAATGAGACCACACCTTTAGAGCTTATAGTTGAGCTAGGAGTGGTTGGGATTTCTGTTGTTGATCATAGACCAAAAGAGCTCTCTTATATCTACTTGGAGAGGGTTTTTGTATCATACTCTACTGGCTATGATGGTGGGACAACAAGCAGGTATTGCCCTTTCAGATGACCTTATTTTTTGTATAAATTATGATTGATATTTTGGGTATTAGATGTGGGAGGTTTCTGGGTAGTCAATTGATTTTAGACCATGCACTCAATGTCATATATTTATCTATATGATCCTTTGATATGATCATAAAAACATAACAAATGTTCTATCTTTATTGTGTCTTATGTATTGCTGAAATTGAGGTTTCGTGCGAAGGAGCTCATTGTCTTCTTGTGTTGTGACAGATTCAAGCTCATACTGGGTTATTTGCAGCTTGACAATCAGCTTCCCCTAACCTTAATGCCAGTACTTTTGGCACCTGAGCAGACCAGTGATATTCAAAATCCAGTTTTTAAGATGACTATTACGCAACGCAATGAGAATAGTGATGGAATCCAAGTTTACCCATATGTTTATATTAGGGTAATGTTTGTAAGTACATTTGTGCTTGGACGAGAACATCAAATCTATGGTCTCATGGTATTATATTTTGACATCAGGTGACAGAAAAAGTTTGGAGGCTTAATATCCATGAACCTATTATATGGGCAATGATTGATTTCTATAACAATCTCCAGCTTGATCGCATGCCCCAGAGTTCTAGTGTCACAGTAGTTGATCCAGAGATACATGTCGGGTAAGGTTCTCAAACGTTCTTAATTTGTAATTATCCATTGCTACTGTCTGTGTGAGGCAATTTCTGAAGCACAAACACTGAACTGATGTTACCTAAAAATATGATTAGGCTCTTGATTTCTTTTGCTTTCCTCAGTTTTGTTCTTCAGAAATTTCGCCAGTTTTTTGGTTTGCATTGATATTTATATGCATTCTTCATACCCTATATCAGGGTCATGAAATGCTTCTTTTGTTGGAAGATTGACTTGAAAGGGTGAATAAGATATGGTGTCCAATGTACTTGCCTTATTCAGCTACCCTCTTTATGCTTGCACAGAGTGACCAAATCTTTATCTTGTCTTAAATTTATTTTCCATTGCAGTCTGTCTCTATAATTTCAGTTGAAATTTCTGTTTGATGCATTTTGATGATTATGCTTGTTTTTACTTGTTTGTGCACCTTGTTTCTGTCGAAATGGTGAGTGTGCTAAGCTCATTAAGTTGTATTATGATTTTCTCTGTTAATTGAATCTAAATCTTGTGTAATTTATTAGTTGTACATCCTTGTTCGGCTAGAAGTGTCCTTCTAGTGGAACTCTAAGTTTGAAATACAAGTGTAGACTTTTTGGATTTGAATCTAAGGACAGGTTTTTATTCTTATATGTTCAGGCTAATAGATGTTTCAGAGATAAGGCTTAAAGTTTCCCTGGAGACAGCACCGGCACAGAGACCTCATGGTGTTCTAGGTGTTTGGAGTCCCATTTTATCTGCTGTTGGAAATGCATTTAAAATTCAGGTCAGTCTGGCAACTTAATGTAAAGTAGACGTAACTTGCGCGCATGCTGCTAAGAAATTTTGTGTCCAGTTTCATTTTGGCATGAAATAAGTTTGATGTCCCTGTTAGGTTTGTAAATTAATGACGGTTTTTTGGTTCTGAAATGCTATTAGTTTGAAGTTTTGTGAACTTTTCTTCTCTTAGTTAAGCTGTTTTCTGAAGCTGGAGTCAAGTTTGAAACGTTATATGCAATTTACACATTTATGGTTACTTCCATGAGATTTGACCCAAATTTTCTAGACATGTATGATTACCATTTAAGTGTGTTAAACATTTTTTAATTTGAACAGTTGCACTCTAGAATAGGTTCCTTGGTTAAATTGGATTAATATGAAATTGAAAATTACGAAGTCTTCATAATTTATTCATCTTTGATTCCTAATCAATCCAGTGGAATAATGAGTGAAATTTTGAGTGATCTATGACAAATGGTTACCAGATAAATAAGTATGGCAGTAACACGTTTTTCAGTCCTATCTGCTATTATTTGGTGCAAATGACACTAGAAATCTTATGTTTCTGTATGTTGTCGGTTCCATCGATGCCTTTTAAATTTATCATTTTGTGTTTACATAAATTTGATTTTAGGGTGCCTTTTATTCTTCAATCTGTGGGTGAATGCTGCCATTTGATAGTTTTTCTTTTTGCTTGATGCTTTCGTGGAACTCCATTCAAAACCGAAATTGTAATGTAATACTGGTAAATTTTCAAACACAAATTCTAACATATTGGTGTCTCTGATTAGGTCCATTTAAGGAGGGTTATGCATAGAGATAGGTTTATGCGAAAGAGTTCCATTGTTCCTGCCTTTGGAAACCGCATTTGGAGAGACCTGATCCATAATCCTCTCCATCTAATATTTTCCGTAGATGTTCTTGGTATGACAAGTTCAACATTGGCTTCTCTAAGTAAAGGATTTGCTGAACTCTCAACTGATGGACAATTTCTGCAATTACGCTCAAAGCAGGTAACTTTGTTATTTACTAGTATAGCGGTTCTATTTGTATAATTCAAGTCAAACGAAATTTTAACATTTGAGCAGGTGGGCTCAAGGAGAATCACAGGTGTGGGTGATGGAATCGTGAAAGGAACAGAAGCTCTGGCACAGGGTGTTGCCTTCGGGGTATCTGGAGTTCTGACAAAGCCAGTGGAGAGTGCCAGGCAAAATGGTCTCTTTGGACTTGCTAATGGACTTGGGCGTGCTTTTTTGGGATTTATT
>CAOJBJ010114544.1:0-10894 GCA_948291685.1 Euphorbia celastroides
TCATCTCCATGTGTGGAAGTGAAAAAGTGTGGAATCCGTTTGGTCTATGATGAAGAAGGGATAGATATCCCAAGTTTTGAGTGTTTGGAGGATTCAGGACACAAGTGTCAATATTCTGGAGATGCAATGTTGCTTGAAGAACGTTGCAAGTTGAAGAGAGTCTTTAATGTGGGGGAAAAAAGTTGTGACGATGAAGACGATCCTCGCCCTAAACGTTTGAAAGAATTATAGAGAAGATGAGATTCTTTTTGAAACAAGAAACCAGACCTCTTGTTTGGAAAGGCAAATTTTGAGAGAAGTGAATTGAAGCTGTGCATCCCTTCGCTTGGAACCAATATTTTGGAATGAAAGCTATTTGACGCAAGAATCTATTTTCTTGTATTTGTACTTGTTACAAATCGGGCATAATATAGCTTGATTTGGAGAGAATTCATTTGGACTTGGCTCTCAATGGGGCTTTTACAATCTTGCCCTTAGAAATTAGTTTAACTTCTGATTTTTTCCGATTCATTCCATCAGTTCGTCCTGTCCTCTTAACACTGGTTCTCCAGCTGCCGGCGAGATAGTCTGTTCTCATTGTTCTGCACTTACGGTTAGTTTTCTTTAACTTAAATACCCCCATTTTCATTTTCTCTGATTACGGTTGCTTGTATGCTGTCTAACATTCCATATGCTTGAATTGAACTCCATATGTTGATATATGAATGATGGAATTACATTTTACGGTTTTCCTTTTTGAACTGTCCATGAGTTTGTATTGTGTTCTCTGATGACCAATTTGTTGAAATTGATAAGTTGATGCAAGAGGATAAAACTAATTTTTGTAACTAGATTATGAAAAAATTCTTCTACTGTGGTACGACATCGAATTCTAATTTAAGGCACTTGACTAAAATTTGAACAGCAGTCTGGTTAAGGGTGTGCCTGTAAACTTTGTGTTTTGGAAATTTGAATTGAATTCCCTTAAAATTGAGGGTTTCGCAGGGTAAGGGTATCGGTCAATATCTTAATATCTGATGTTTGAGAAATTTAGAAGAACATTATGTTTTTTTTTTACTTTATTGGTCGAGTAAACGTTGTTTTCCAATAGTTGTATTTTAATATGACAATATTGCATTATTCTGCTACATTGGATTTGGCCACTTCCCAGTTAAAAATAGTCGAATCAAACTGGGAAGAATCAGAAATTGTAGAATGAAGGTGTGCTTGGCTTGAATTATTTCTCTGTAAGCTGGCATGAACTGTGATCATTGACACCAGTTTTGAAGGAAAGAAGAAAAAGTCTACATGATGAAGCATTTGATTATATTATATTTTTGGCCGATGAAAGTTGATATATTGCCATATAAAGATAGTATGCAAGTGCTTGAATTTTGAATTTTAATTGCAGTATTCTTACAGAAAATATATGTAGCTAAATGTAGGACTGTTGTGTTAGTTTGAGTTCTGTAGTGGACCGCTGTCTTTTTTTTTCTACTAAAAATGGTAATAGTCATTAAAAAAAATAAAGAGAAGTACATCTCCTATAATATCCTGACCCCTATATGGCTTCCTTCGGTTTTCAATTTTGTTACTAGTTTGGTTGTTCGAAGGGATTATTGGTCCGGTTGTTTGTTATCCTCCTTGATTTTGTTTTTATATTGGTTATCAGAAGCTTGGTTTTATTACTATCAGACTAAATACAAGAGTTTGCTCTCTTTTGATTAGCATCAGGCTGATGCTTGGCATTGATAATGTTTAAGTTTTTCCTTAATGTTATTAGGGTACTAAACTTAGAATTTTAGCAAAAATCCCTGCCAATGCTTGGTTTGTGTGGAATTTAATCGGATACTAATTCATCAATTATGGTCACAAAAAATGCATGCTATATATGGTTTTGATGGATAAGTTTTGGCAGCACAAAGTCAAACTACGTATTTTCATCGATCCAATTAAGTATTTTTCTATCTTGTGGATTATCTTTTCTTTCGGAGGCAAAACCATATTTGAATAAACGAGCAAGGAGAGTCTAGTCATCAAATATCTGAATAGGTTTTCTAGTTAATTTTTGAAGTTGATACAGTTGTCGTATGTATTTTTCCTTGAACCGTTGTTTGCTGCATATTTCTTTTTGACTCCATATTTTTTTTTATAAAACTTGATTGGATTTGCAAATGAGTTATTGCTAATTGCTTTTATGCATGGATGTTTCAGGTTGATACAATCGTGTCATGTATTTTTGCATGAATTGTTGTTGCTTGCTTCTATTTGCCTCATTTATTATTTTTTTTTATATCGAAACTAGCAAGGTGCTGGTGGGAGCAGACGAATCGAACAGGGAATATAGTAAAGTTAGATGCTTGTAGATGCAGTGGATTGACTTGAGGAGCAATGACGAATCGAAGAAGAGAGAAGAAAGAATGAGAGAATGACGAAGAAGATCTCGTAACTGAACTTTTATTAGTTCAACTTAATAATTATTAGTTCAACTTAATAATTACTATTACAACAGTCTATATATATAAGCTTAACTCCTAACTAATTAGATGTAAGTAAAGACCAAAGAGCCCTTACACTATAACGGCTATATTATAGCCATATAAGCAGCCTGCGACTCTTTATAAGAAACTATAAGCTATCTATAAGAAGTCTATATAATTATTACAACGATAATAGTGGCAAATTTCTTGCCTAATGGTTGTGTTATATGTATTACATTGTTAACATTCGATTTTATCCAGTTTATGCAAAAACCTCGACCAATTAAGAGGTCGTTGATTTCAGTCATAAAAAAGTATGAAAGTATTAATTGACATACAAAAGAAAAAGACACTTTTAATATAGAGTACATAGGAAATGGGAAAAAAATATGTTGTTCCAAATTGAGTGTCCCCTTTCATGTACCTCATTAGTATTTCGATATTTGACAACCACATAGGAGAGAGAAAACAAAAAGTAAGAGAGAAATAATTAAAACATGAACCATATAATATCATTTGATTAGAGAACATGGAAGGAGACTACGCCAAGAAAGAATAGGAGGTGCATTGAGGAATTCACCACTCACATACAACCGATCTGTTGACATCTCTACAAGTGTGTTTGGAACTAAATTTCTTCAAAAAATTCATTTCGTTGTACTTATAAAACTTACTATTATTTTCAAATTATATAGGCTTAGTTATTTTCATCTTTTTTTTACAAAAAAATAAAGTGAAATTTATTAAAATTTATTAATTATTTTGGACTTATTAAAATTTAATTAAATTAAAATTTATATCATATTTATTGAAATTAAAACTCACATGCTGAAACTACATTTCATTGAAGTTAAATTGAATGGAATAAAATAAAGGGCTTAACATATTTGGACCTCTGAACTTGTTCGTTTTTTGTCTGAACTTTCTAAATTTTTAAAAGTTTCACTTATTCTCCTGAACTTTCTAAAGGTTTTTCTCGCTCCCTTAAAAAACATTCAAAAGTTTCTCTCACCCTCTTAAGTGCCAAATGTCAACTTTTCAATTGGATGACATGTTTGAAAAATCAAACCAATCAGAAAGTCGACACGTGACATCTAAAAGGGTGAGAGAAATTTTTAAAACTTTCGTGATATAAGCTTTAAAGAGGGTTTCATAAAGGATTGTGGGATAGCCTTCCACTCGGACTTGAGATCCTTTCCCTGATTTATTGGCAAAGAGGCAAAGAAATAAATTCATTATTCCATTTCAATCAATTCAAGAACGGGAGAAAGAGCAAATGAACTACTCTCGATTGAAATACCTATAAATGAGATTTTTCGTATAAATAGTGTTTTTTGTTTTGAAGGAGAAGAGAAAAAATTTTAAAAATTTTAAAGGGAAAAAAATATTTAAAAATTCAAAAATATGGATGGGGCAAAAAAACGAATAAATTCATAAATTTTGTTTTACTTTTCCTTTCAAGTAGCGAGTGACATAGTAATTGCAGGTCAATGTCAGTATCATGTCAACCTTTGTTGCTCTCTTTTCCATAAAATCCAAAACCATCTCTACGCTTCCTTCTTCATTTCGAAGAAACCGGCCATAGACCTGTTTCAGGTATTTGATCTTTGTTTTCTCCTTTCTTAATAGGTCCTGATTGATTTCGATGATTTAGTTTTGTCGAAATCGCTGCTTCTTCTTCTGTTCTCGAGACAGAAATTGATTTTGTTGTTTTACTTTTTAGGTTTGCTGATTCGCGTATTTATGAGACTGTTGATTAATTTAGTTCGGTCAATTTTGTCGAGATTTCCGTCTAAAGTGTAATAAAATCGGTAGATAAACCAGAAAACCAGTAATAAGGCACGTAACTGCAACCATGTCCTGGAGCTAAGATTGAGATTAGGTATGATCTTAAGGTGTTTGTGAAATTGCCTCAATGAAGTTTAAGGGAATAATGGTCCACATACAAGGTTAAATTAGTTCTAAGTTGAGAGAAGACATCTTATTTGCTTCAGCTAGTCGAGAACTGCTCTTGTTCTGTAGTTTCTGGGGCTAAAATGATGAATTCCATCTGGTAGAAGGTTTTTTCTTGTCAGAAAATTTTCCCCTTCTTTAGATGCAATTTCTTGGAATATCCGAGTCTTACTTTGCCTTGCACAGACACCTGGTTTCACTTGAATACCACTGTACTTCTGAAAACTGATGTTTGGTGTTCTTGGTATGTGATTTAAAACTTGTTGGTGTCAAAAAAGCATCACTGTGGCCTGGAAGTGGAGATTTAAAATTTTTGTATTGATTTAATAATATTCTGACAAAAAAACTTAAAGAATTTTCTGAATAGGTTCCATTTTGATTGATCATTGTATGAAAACGGAAAAGAGATGAGCATGTATAGACTCTCAAGATTCTAGTAGTGTAAATAAGTAGACTTTTATAGTTAATGATTTGGATTATTATAAACCTAATCTCTGTATATTTTACTGTTGAAAAGTGATATACTTTGTCACGATATTGCAGAACATCTAATTGCCATGGACAAATCAGTAGGGAACGAGAATTCGGGGTTCTGGAAATCTTTAAAGGAGAGAGCTCTTTCCAAAAAGGCGGAAGAAGAAGAAAAGAAGCGACAAGTCCCTTATCTCGATAAAGATTGCATCTCAAATATCCTCATTCGGCTTCCTCTCGAGTCACTTCAAAGTTGTAGATTTGTTTGTAAGCTGTGGTACAACACAATAAACAGCCCAATCTTCATTGATGCACACTTTCGCCGGTCCGAATCTGTGTTGATATTTCTAAAACCGACTCCAAATGGAAATTTGCTACCAGAGAAACACAATAGTTTCTCAGTTGAAGCAAGTTTTACTCAATCACAACCGGTCCCCATACTTTGGCAAGCAACCCCTCACAGGGCCACAAAATTCAGCATCCAATTTGTCAAATTCGAAGATGGAAAGAGCAAAATTGGAGAGTACAACGTGAGATGTCGGGGTCATATCAGAGCAACTTGCAATGGCCTAATTTTGCTCGATAATAAGCTAAAGAAAGGAGGACTAATAGTTATGAATCCCGTCACTAGAAAGCTTCTTGCACTACCGTTGGGCACTATATATCCACCTTATGATGAATCGTACGGCTTTGCCTTCACCGAAGCCACGGGGGAATACACAGTGGTGCACTTGTTTCGGGACGAGTTGCAACATATTAGTTGCGAGATATTATATGTTGGGACACGACTGTGGAGGCCAGTGAATGGGCCTTCTTTCGGGCTTCTGGGGTGGTTCGGGTACCCGCCCGTTTCAGCCATCGGAGCATTGCACTGGATTCCTCAAATCGACCATAGTGACTATATAGTGTCTCTGGAAATCGAGAAGGAAATATTTCACACTGTACCTCTCCCAAAGAACTGTAGGACCCATGACAGGATTCTCGAGATGCACGGTTCGTTGAGCTTAGTGGTGCATGAGGAGTTGAACATAGAAATTTGGAAGTTGCATAGTATAGGGGACACATGGGCGAAGCACTATAGTATAAGCTCGGGATGTGTTATTGATATGGTTCCAGTGTTTTTTCAGAGAATAACTGGAGATTTGATATTGAAGAGAGATGAAGACGGCTCGTTTTATGCTTATGACTTTGAGTTCCGAGAGATGAGGAAAGTTGAGATGGATCAGAAGTTTTCAGGTTTGTCTGATGCATACCTGCCTCATGTGAATTGCCTTGTCTCATGGAGAAAAATCAAAGTTGTTTCTCGGTAAGTTTTAAACTTTGAAGCATCGCATAAGAAACCGAGATTTCGCATGTTTGTGCATAGTGACATAGAGATTATGTGTGAATCTGAACACTATATTCCAGTACTTGTATATATTATTTGTCTTTGATGTTTCTCTCATGGAATCAGAATATGTGCATTAATGACTGTTTCTTCAAATTGGTTTTAAAAATTCTCATGTTTTTAATTCTCATATTATGATTCTATACGTCATGAAGTTAACTGCTTTATATACATGTAATTTCTATATCGCTTGGTATTTGATTTCCTATACCATTTGTATTAAAAATCTTATATCTATTTTTATGTACCTTTTGTAATTAAATTCTTATACTTTTTGTATTTGAATTTCTATAAGCTTTCTTTTCTTTTTTTCTTCTATTACTTAACCATTATATATCTTTTGTAGTTAAGTTAATTTAGCTTTCATTTTTTAATTCCTATTTCTGTAAATTATTATACACTTTGTATTTGAAACATGTTTTTTTTTTCATACTTTAACCCGTCTACCATTAAAACTATAAAACAACTATAACCTAGTAAATAAAAAAATGTTAGAAAAAAGTATAACCAAATAAATTAAGTTTCCAAATAAAACAAACAGAAAACTCCAATGGATAAATTCAAAGAACTTGCATACGTTTCTCTACTGCAATCTAATAAGTAACGTATACTTTGTATGATGAAGCAAGATCATCCAACATTTTCATTGTCAAAGAAAGCTTAAACTAAAGTAACAATTACAGCTATAAATTGATGTGAAACAGCTTTGTTTTCTTAAAACTATCTAACATGCTCGCAACTGAACCTATTCCCGAGACGAGAGTTACTATCAAACAAACTAAACTTAACACCTGAAAGCATATCCAACGACAGCTCCACTTTTGAACTTTCGCCTGCTCGGTGTACATCCTCAACGGGAATTGAACTGTCAACGGCCAAAATGCTATTGCTCCCAGCAAACCCAAAATCCCGTTGAAGAAAGGAAACATCATTGCAATCAAAGTCGACACAATTACAAAAGCCGAACGAAGCAGAATCCTACTCAATGAAAAACTAAACACAGATTCCTTAGTGAAAGGAACTTTCATTGTATGAACCGTAGTGAACAACGATGCTGGAAATTTCGACGCCAGGAGTTTCTCATTAATAGCGAAAATCGGTTGCCCAAATACCTAAGCAGAGTACCCAAAACACTTTAATTCAAAACAAATTTCACAAAAAAGACACAAAATAAGAAAAGGAAATATACCTGATAAGCTCCAATTAAATGCAGAATCACACAGAGGTTGGCAATGGCAACTAGCCAGTAGGGTTGATCGAATCCCACAAGAACATTCCCAGCAACTTTGTCTCCAAAAGCCGAGTAACCCATGACTCCCAATGTCACATAAAACAACGTAGTTCCGCCAATGGCAAACATAGTTGCTTTCTTCATTACTTTATTTTCCGGGGGATGTGGCTTTAGGGTATCCTGAATTTCCAGTAGTACTATGGAAAAAGTATAAGCGAGGGCGATGTTTCCAAGAGCTTGAAAAACATGCCAAAATTTGACTGATGTTGCTTCGGGAAACGGCGAGAAAGCTACCCTAGCAGTTCCTTTGAAATGGTGGGTTGAGGCGAGTTTGGCGACCGAAAGGCCTAAGGCGATGAGTGAGTATGCAAATGATGTAGCAGAGGCGAACACGGAAAGAAAGGCGACATTTTCGAGATTGGGGCATTGGGAGAGAAGTATTTGGATTGCTCCAAAGATAACCATGTAGAGATTGCCTGACACATCACATTCGGCTTGTTTGCCCTCGGCATGGTAACATGTTGTCCTCCTCACAGCCCTATGCGTGCAATGAAATCAACAACAATTTCATACATAACATGTCCCTTGAATAGCTTTTGGTTCAGTTTTTACTTACGCCGTGCTAACGGCAGTTGTGACAGTGTAGCCAATCAAGGTGCCCCACAGCAAAGTGTACTGCAGCACACCACAGACTCGTTCATTTGTTGGACCTGCGTTTTCACGATGACCCATCACAGCAAATACAATCCATCGAAAAAACTAAGTTTTTCAAAGAAATTAGATACCTAAAAGAGAGCGAACAGCGGCAATATAAGTGTAGTTCCTTTTGCCATGAACAGGGTTTGGAGTTCTGTAGCAATCAGCTAAGAGGATGGCTGTGTAGTAAGTGATAAATGCAAAGGAAAACAGAACAATCAAACCCAGAATCCAACCCAGCTGAGCCATGCTCCATGGCAATGCCAAAATCCCTGCCCCTACTGCTGCTGTAAATGCATGCGCTGTTGCTGTTCCCACATTTCCTGAATTTTGTTTACAATTATAAAATCGATATATTTGTTTGGGAAATTAAATTAATGAATGAATAAATCAATGCAGCACCTGTTCTTATGCGGCCATCGTCTTCTGTACTTGTATTGGCTTCTATTTCCATTGAACACAAACAACAATGAAGACGAGATTTGTGAGTTGAGAGGTGTGATTCAGTTGGGTTCTTCTCTTGAAAATAGGAAAATAAATGTAGATAGGTAATTATGACGTAACAAACAAGAAATAGTCCCTGAATGTTAGCCATCTGTTAATCACCTTCTCTCTTTTTTTGCATTTACCCTTTTTATTACTCCCACTGTGAATTCAGACTCTTTTCCCTACTTTATTAGTATGCGCTATTACTTTTTAATTTTCTTATTTGTTTGAAAAAAATAGTTTAATCAACTTTTTATTAATTTGTTCACCTTTCTCAAACCAACTCCAGAGAAATTATATAAAAGACCCGGTCCTCCATATCATTTAGAGGACTCCCCTTCTGATTTTTTACACATACCCACTTTCACAACTGATTTGATGGTTTTACTATTGCTCGGGTCACTTGTCGAAAATCAGAAGGGGGCCCTCCAAGGACCGGGTCCTTTATATAATATTCCCCTACTCCATCACAAAATCACACGGACCTACCTTCTAGGAACTAATTGTAAGTGTGTCAAATTGAACTGAATTTGTTAAATAGTATTGGACTTATAGAATCTTATTAGTACTTAAATAATATAAATGAAATTATAAATTCAAGTTAATTATGGATACTATAAAAATAATAAATAATAGAAATATTACTATAAAATTATTTTATTTATGTTAACTTATATTAATATTTTAGCAATCTATGCCAAAAACATTATATTAGTAAAAGTATGTATTAATAAATATTGTCAAAAATGATACCAAGTTATTATGATTTTAACAAAATGAGGTGTATTCTAGTTGATACATCTTCTAATATGTAGGTTAGAGGTTTTGGCTTCAAAACTCAATCTCTTCGAGAATTTATTAAATATTAAAAAAGTTATTATGATATTAAAATAATTAGTTTATTTTTTATAGGCCAAACCCATGAAGCCCCTTGAACTTGTCTAGATTTTGGGAAAAACAACCAAATAGAACAAAAATGCATTAAAATTATTCCCTTTGCGACAACATATCTTTTTTATTTATGAAAAAACGCTCATCAAGTTTCCCTTTTTTGTTTATAGTCACTGTTCTCTTCCTCATATTTTGCAGCTAGTAGAGTGAATCTCAAGCCATCACCACCGTCGCATCTCGCCAGAGCTTCCCCCGCCGTCGCCGCTGACCAACCCTCTGTACCGCAGTCGGACCTACCACTGCCGAACCTGTCGGAACCGGAGCCAACGCCGAGATCTAGTGAGTCGCCGTCGAAACTGCTTCCCTGCCGCCGGAAAACGAAACTAGAACCTGCTCCTTCGCTCGCGGCCGTCCTCGAACTGAAATTGGATCCAACAATCGCCATTGTCGTCCTCAAATTTAGATCTGGTGAGCCCGCCGACGAATCTCTCTCGCCGCCCACTAATCCACCCGCAACCATCACCGGGGCTCCAGATCTTCCTGCCACCGTCGCTCGCCTCCCCAACCAGATCTGGTGAAACAAAAAATACATGACGAGCTGAAAAATGGGATTTGTCACCGGATTCGCATTTTTCTAGAGAAATCCCGGTCGTCGTTCGCCGGCGCGGTCATCGGTACTAATCAGCCGGGTGTTTATCTTCTAGGTCTTTATCCTTTCTTCTATTTTGTATTGAGTAGTTAATTTGCCCTGAACAGAAGCTAAAGTTGATCCTAAATTTGGCTTTAGCATTGTTCCACTTTTCAATGAAGCATTTAGTCCTGCATTAATATTTTGGAGGAATCTACTTCAATATTAGTTAAATTTCACAAATTTTCAACATATAAATGAGGTGTTTCCTAGAGAGTTCTTGCTTTAATATTAGACTGCTCATGTTTTGCTTCTGCACTTTCCTAACTACTTGGATGCTGAATCTTAGCTATTGTTCAAGAGTTTGTTGTATTGAGTTCTTGCATTAATATTAGACTTCTCATGTTTACCACTATTTTTTTTATCATATGTTTACCCCCCCCATTTAGTTTCGTAATATACTGTTGTTGCTGAACATTAGTTTTGTAATATGATGTGAAAATGTAACTAAACATACCATTTGACATAAAATAAGATGTATATATATATCTACAATATAGATCATTATAGGATAGAATATTATAGATTCAGAAAATAAAATTATAGATCATTATAGGTTTATAAAATAACATTATAGATCATTATAGATTAATAAAATGACATTATAGATCATTATAGGTTTACAAAATGAT
>CAOJBJ010114642.1:0-11404 GCA_948291685.1 Euphorbia celastroides
TCATTTCCTTCAAACACCAAAAAATTACTTTGAAAGGTCTATCAGAGTATACAGTCATGCAAATATGATATGATATCAAGTTACAAGAGATTTTCAAGTGACTTTGTTTGAAATAAAGTAAACTTACTTTGCAGATCTCCATCATTAAATGAATGGACTCCACCGTCTAATTCAATGCTGGGATGAGCAAAATAATTTTTACTTTCTTTCGAATAAGGTAAAGATAGCCTACACATTAAATTATTAACTTAGTTATTGCCATTTGTCACATATAACTATATAAAGTTGTGTTAGGTGACACAAGACATGTAATGACTTGTCATGGCATTTGATAAAAGGTGATTGCGTGTATCTCTGTATGGAAACTTCACCAGTGGATTATCTTCAATTGAACCCCAGATTTTTGACATCCCACCTACCACTGTTACATTCTTAAAATAATTGAATCCAGCAGTAGCAAATCGGCAGTGAGTAACAATAATAATCAAAGTAACAGGGAACAAGTGGGCCGAGTTCTACAGCAGAGCATTTAACTGCACATGCTTCTTCTTCATTTTCTTTGCTATTTATATTGTTAATTAGATCTCGAGTTCATAACAAAATTCCAGCTTTAATGGTGTAAAACTTCAAGACAACAAGATATTCCCCATTCCATTTTGTTTCCATCTATGCTGACGTCATCTGTGCGAAACCAAATTTATTTAATAAAACTCTCTCTTCTCCCTAATTACGCAGTTCCAAGTGTCGGCGGCTTTTTTTCATATAGCTTCATAGAATTCCCTCCCTTTTTCACTCAGCTCGAATTCAATCCATCATATCAAATGAAGATGGAGAAGCAACGAATGATTGTTGCAATCTCTAAAGCAGTAGTTAGCTTTCACTGACAAAAGCAAATAGCTACTGGACTTCAATTTGCTAGATCTGGACTCGCTTTTGGTACATTGTGAGGCTCATGGAGGTAGGAGGAGGCTTGATAGCTGGCTCTCACAATAGGAACGAGCTGGTGGTGATCCGTAGAGATGGTGAATCTGCTGTAAGCTTCTTCTCCGCTGTTCAATGTTGACGATTCGCTTATCTTTCGCTTTTCTTGAACTGAATTTTGTTTCAATTGCAGCCGAAACCGTTGCAGCGGTTGAGCGGGCAAATATGCCACATATGCGGAGACGACGTGGGCCTAACAGTGGACGGAGAGCTCTTTGTTGCCTGTAACGAGTGCGCCTTCCCTATCTGCAGGACTTGCTACGAGTATGAGCGCAGAGAAGGAACTCAGCTCTGTCCTCAATGCAAGACTCGATTCAAGCGTCTTAAAGGTAATTAGCTATTTTCTTCGATTTCGATCTTCAAAATCACCGAATTGATACTGAATTGCGTTCGATTGGCATAGGCTGTGCTAGAGTTGACGGAGATGAGGAAGAAGACGATACCGATGACTTGGAAAATGAGTTCAATTTCGACGGATCCAAGAGAAAGGAGAATCCTCTCTCGCCGGAGTCTTTTGGCGCCTTTGACAATTGTGATCCTCTACATCCTCAACTGAAACTTCCTCTCCTTACCGACGGTCAACCGGTATCCTTTCTTTGTACCTTTTTCAGAATTTTACATCTGAAATTTCATTTGAGCTTCACTTCATCTGCGTTGCTTAGGTTGATGACATTCCTCCTGATCAACATGCTTTGGTTCCATCGTTCATGTCGAATGGCGTTAAAAGAATCCACCCTCTTCCTTATTCAGATCCTGGTAATTCTTCGATCAGCTACGGCAATTAATTTTCTTTTCTTTCAGCATCCTCTTATGCTCTTCCTATTTCAACACTTGGTAGTGCAACCTAGATCCATGGACCCTTCCAAGGACTTGGGAGCCTATGGCTATGGAAGTATTGCTTGGAAGGAGCGAATGGAGATTTGGAGGCAGAAACAAGAAAGGTCGCAGATGATGAGTGAAAATGGCGGAAAAGATTGGGACCATGACAATGACGCACTTGATCTCCCATTGTAAGCCCATATTTATAAGCCTTTTCTGTAATAAGCTTGAATGCAACTTCTCTCACTGTCCTTTGCATGGCTTTGGCCAATTATTACTGTCATTATTCCCAATAATCTCTAAATGTTTTTCTTTTAGAGTCTTTTGTGTCAATTTCTGTTTGTATTTGTAAAATCACTTCAATGAAACATTTTTCAAATGCCAATTTTCAATGCTAAAACTTCATGTGAAACAATGGGTGAACAGTATCTTTGTTTTGTCTTTCTATCTGTAGAGTTCAGGCTTCAACATGATTTTATCACAAGTATCTCATTTTTATGCTGGAACTGAAATTTCTTTCTTGTGTATCAGAATGGATGAAGCTAGACAACCGTTATCGCGAAAGTTACCAATACAGTCCAGCCAGATGAATCCTTATCGAATGATCATTATTGTACGCCTTGTAGTTCTTGGGTTCTTCTTCCACTATCGGGTTATGCACCCTGTGAATGATGCATACGCCTTGTGGCTAATATCTGTGATTTGTGAGATTTGGTTTGGTCTTTCATGGATTCTCGATCAGTTCCCAAAGTGGCTCCCAATTGACCGAGAAACATATCTTGATCGGTTGTCCCTTAGGTAACTCACTCATCATGTCCTTCAAATGTATTCCCGCAATATTGGTGCGAAACTAAATGAGTCCAACATGGCCCTATATTTGCTTGTTTTTCAGATATGAAAAGGAAGGACAGCCTTCTCAACTTTCTCCTATTGATATCTTTGTAAGTACAGTTGATCCATTGAAAGAACCCCCACTGGTGACAGCAAACACAGTTTTGTCAATACTCGCTGTGGATTACCCCGTTGACAAAGTCTCATGCTATGTTTCGGATGATGGTGCTGCCATGCTGACATTTGAGGCCCTATCTGAAACATCTGAATTTGCAAAGAAGTGGGTTCCATTCTGCAAGAAGTTCAATATTGAGCCAAGGGCACCGGAGTTTTATTTTTCTCAAAAGATAGATTATCTCAAAGATGAGGTGCAAGCTTCATTTGTGAAGGAGCGCAGAGCGATGAAGGTGCTTACTCTTACATAATTTAGTGACCCCCTTCCTATATATCTTCTTTTTTGTGCTTTTAATAGCCTGGTAATCTCATATGTTGCAATTTCAGAGAGAATATGAAGAATTTAAAGTTCGTATCAATGCTCTGGTTGCCAAGGCGAAAAAGGCACCAGAAGAAGGTTGGACAGTGGAGGACGGAACCCTATGGCCTGGGAATAATGTTCGTGACCACCCTGGGATGATTCAAGTGAGTTACTACTGTCTATCCTGGTGTAAATTTGATTGAGGTTTTTTTCTCAGCATTACTAGTTACACTCAATTCATTGTAGGTTTTTCTTGGCCAAAGTGGAGGGCTTGATACTGATGGAAATGAGCTTCCACACCTGGTTTATGTATCTAGGGAAAAGAGACCTGGATTCAACCACCATAAAAAGGCTGGAGCTATGAATGCTTTGGTAAGTGGTGTAAGGAAGAAAAGATGTGATGTTTGTTTCATGCTACTGAGTGAGAAAATGGTTTTTATTTAACACGTGTCTCTGTCAAGCAGGTCAGGGTATCTGCTGTGCTCACAAATGCTCCTTATTTATTGAATTTGGATTGTGATCATTACTTCAATAATAGTAAGGCTATTAGAGAAGCGATGTGTTTCATGATGGATCCTTTACTTGGGAAAAGAGTGTGCTACGTCCAATTCCCACAAAGATTTGACGGTATTGACAGGCACGATCGTTATGCCAACAGGAATACTGTTTTCTTTGATGTGAGCATGACTTTATCAGAACATTCTTAGAGAAATTATATTGCAAGCTCTTTATCTTCCCATGACCTAATGCGCCGTTCTGTTTCAGATCAACATGAAAGGTTTAGATGGCATTCAAGGACCTATTTATGTTGGCACTGGATGCGTGTTCAGAAGGCAAGCATTCTATGGTTTTGATGCTCCAAAAGCTAAGAAACCACCTAGTAGGACATGCAATTGCTTGCCCAAGTGGCTGGGTGGATGTTGTTCAGAGAGGAAAAAGAAGAAAACGAGTAACAAATCTAAATCTGAACAGAAGAAGACGACGCCAAGGACATCTACACCTGAACTTGCTTTAGTGGCTATTGAAGGTAAGGGAGCTGACCTATGGTTGTAGTTGTAGTCTCTTACCATTATTTTTTTTTTATTCGATCAGTTGATTTGTGCTAATTTAGAAGAATTGGATGCAGGGATTACCAGCAATAGAGTGACAGAAACATCAATTGAGAAACTGGAAAAGAAGTTTGGACAATCTCCTGTTTTTGTAACCTCAACTCTGCTAGAGGATGGTGGTAGCTTGAAAAATGCCAGTCCTGCATCTCTGCTGAAAGAAGCCATCCATGTAATAGGCTGTGGCTATGAAGACAAAACAGAATGGGGGAAAGAGGTAAAGCAAACATATAAGTTTCTTGTGGAACTGTTACTCTGCTCAAAATCACATAATAACCGCGTCAAGTGCTACAGGTAGGATGGATATACGGTTCAGTAACAGAGGATATATTAACGGGCTTTAAAATGCACTGTCATGGATGGAGATCAATATATTGTATTCCAGATAGACCTGCATTCAAAGGCTCTGCACCCATCAATCTCTCCGATCGTCTGCACCAAGTCCTTCGGTGGGCTCTTGGATCGGTCGAAATATTTTTTAGCAGACATTGTCCTCTATGGTACGGGTATGGAGGAGGTTTGAATTGGCTAGAGCGTTTGTCCTACATTAATGCTACTGTGTATCCACTGACATCCATCCCCCTGCTGGCATATTGCACACTTCCAGCTGTGTGCTTGCTAACGGGGAAATTCATTACTCCAGAGGTAGTTTTTATAATAGATTAACTGTTAGCAGAGCTTGGAATTTATCTGATGAGTTCATTTATCACAAATTGCAGCTCACCAACATTGCTAGCCTGTGGTTTTTGTCGCTTTTTATATGTATTTTTGCGACGAGTATACTAGAAATGCGATGGAGTGGAGTGGGGATGGACGAGTGGTGGAGAAACGAGCAGTTTTGGGTGATCGGAGGAGTGTCAGCGCATCTGTTTGCATTTTTCCAGGGGTTGTTGAAGGTGCTGGCGGGAATCGATACCAACTTCACGGTGACATCAAAAGGAGGGGATGACGAAGAGTTCTCAGAGCTGTATGCGTTCAAATGGACGACACTACTGATTCCGCCGACGACGCTGCTGATAGTGAACCTGATAGGAGTGGTGGCCGGTGTCTCCAATGCAATAAACAACGGCTATGAGTCGTGGGGCCCGCTGTTTGGGAAGCTCTTCTTTGCCATATGGGTCATAGTTCACCTGTATCCTTTCCTCAAGGGTCTGCTGGGCCGACAGAACAGAACTCCCACGATCATTATTGTCTGGTCCATCTTGCTTGCCTCCATTTTCTCTCTTCTGTGGGTTCGCATTGATCCTTTCCTGGCTAAGTCGGATGGCCCGGTTCTTGAGGAATGTGGGTTGAATTGTCGTTGATGCCTTTTCAGAATGTGATTTGAGGGTTGCCAGCTGTGTTTTATAGCGTGGTGGGGATGTTTCTAATCCTTCTTTGGCAAGGAATCATGATCAAGGGGTCTGATGGGTGCTACTTGCTGTATTATGCATAATAAAAAGTGGCCTTTTCCTTTCCACCTGTAAACTGTTAGGCAAGATGATTCATTTGTATTGAAACATATATGTTAGTAATTGAGAATAAATGAAAGAAAAAATTCATCCAAATTCTTAGCAGGCTTGGTTCTCAATTTGTATGCACAAGTAACATTTCTACAGCCAGTTTATGCCTAAATTTAGAGTAAGAGTTACCTGGCATAACGGACAAGTTTGGCTTGTAGACGCTCATTGTTCTTCAAGTTTCATTTTTGTGAACAAGCGTTTGGTTCTTCATAGGTACTTAATCGTGTACGGGACACTAAATCATCAAGCAGATATAGAAATTTACAAGTTGATATTGGGGAATTATCCCTATTGCTAGTAAATTACAGCCATTAGCTATGAAGCCACAGTAAAAATACAATTTACCCAAATAGATCTTCATATTCTGGACAAGAAAAAATCAGTCAATATGAATTACAAAATTGGTAGTTTTCACTTTTATTTCCACAAGCATGTATAACCAACAGCACCTAACTCATAAATACAAAACGGCTGGAAAAAATAACATCAAAGACTAAGCCAATGTTCATTTAAAAAGAGACCGTGAACACACAAAAAAACTTGGATGTATAGGGAAATTTCAGAAGAACCTGTGGCAAGCAAATTCTTCATATTTGCACGAAAGGATGAGCAATCAATCTGAAGAATAGCCACGCTAAGCAAACAGTCATTCCTAGGATCCTTCAATGCAATGTCCAATATATCTGTTGCCGTCACACTTGATGATGCTTCTAACAATGCAATTCCAAAATCACTGGTCAGCTGCAATAGCTCATCTTTAAATAGCTCATTCTGTTCACTTAGTGCTGACTTGCAATCATTGTGATGCAGAAACATTAACAGATTCTGCCATTTCAGCTAACTGCTTCCCACCAAGATTAGATACAAGTTCCATTGAGATAAAGTGTTTTGGCAAATCTGAGAAATCTTCCTCCTTGAGATCATATATGGGTTGGAGTTTTTGTGCTTCCGCATTCGCTGCTTCAGCTTCTGCTAGTAAGAGGTTGGCTTCTCCAATGTCACCAAGCTCCAAAGCAGCAGACCTTTCAGCCGTAGCAGACCCAGCAATTAGAAGTAACCTCTGGAACTTAGCAATTCCAACTTCTTTTTCCTTTGACAAAATAAGTTGTTCCGTTTCCTGCAATCTGCTAATAGTGTTTTTGATGTCTTCCTCTACCTTCTCCATCTCTGATGTTGCTATTTCCAAGTCAATCAGCACACTATCTTTCTCACCACTCAGCGACTTTGCCTCTGCAGCTATTCGTGCAGCTTCCTTAAAATTTCTTGCTGCAGCAGCTACTTTCTTTTCTGCTTCTAGCTCTGGGATTCTTTTATCAATGAAGAAAATTCTCTGCTTAAAGGATGCAACCGTTTGCTGAATGTTTGATTTTGTTGAAGAAAGTTCCTGAAATCATTGCAAAGACTATATTAGGAGTGCAAGTGCATCAATAATAAATAATGTCTCAGGAACTTGTGATGAGAAAAATGAAGGAACACGAACATAAAGAGAGCCCATAGACATGTCAAAGAAACAAATAAGTGCTGCGAACAACCTATGGGATGAAATGATATTATGCCACACTATTACACTTACAACCGCAACTGAAAGTGGGCACTTCATTCTAACTTTCTGCATATGCTTTATGCTGCAATTCTTGATATACTATAGAAATGGTGCCACGGCCAAATCAATTACTAACGATTCTCTTGAAATATGTAGAAGTTTAAGATTACATTTTGAATAATTTGTTTTATATTATATCAAGATGATATATCTACAGAAAGATTCAATCCAAAATAGGAAAACAATAAATCTGATTGCCATGATAGCTCCAATGATGTCCCCTACAAGTTCTTCTACAATCTCCCCTAATTTGTGACAAACCCCTCAAACTGGAGCATAAATGCTCAAGGTTAGGTAGATTCTAATGTAATAAAAAACCAAAACAGACCACTTGGAACTCGTAACACCATGAATCAATACCATGAGGTCCTGCTTCGAGAAACCAAATGAACATCCACGAAACCGTCAATCTATTGCAAACCAAGATCCAACATTGCTGCACTAGTCGGACTTCAAACAACAATCCAAACGGGTAGCAAAAACAACATCATCCAATTCTATAATTTTAAACTCAAAAGAGAAAACTTCCTGAAATAAACTCTCTCAAGGCTGAAACTCAAAGGCCAACAAATTCGAAGAGCAAACAAAAATAAGAAACCCAAAAGGAAGCTTAAGCTATTCTCAAATCAAATAATTAATCCAAGGATCACAATTCAAGCTTTGAGAACTTAATGCAGACAAAAAAGTTGCTGGAAATGGAACCAAGAAACAAAACAGACAACAGAAAGAAAAAGAAGAGAGATGGAGTACAAAAAGAACAAAGTACAAACAAAAAAACCTTAACCCAGGCTATAATACCATGCAAAAGCTTAGGAAAACATTTTGTATACTGAGAGTTGTAGACTTTTGGCAATCTCCACTTGAGTTCCAACTTGGCTGCAAGAGGTGCAGGATTCCTATGCTAATGACTTGGCCAACAAGTTGCTGCAAGAGTTATTACTCCACAATGCAGCAATTGGGAAGTTCAGCTTGAAGAATGGGCTGATATACTATAGGAATAGGATTTATATTGGGAATTGCCAAGCTTTGAAGGAGAGATTAATGCAATCTTGTCATGCTTCTCCTTGGGGAGGACATTTTGGAGTAAGGAGAACATTGACTAAATTGCAAGCTATTTCTATTGGCCTAACATGCCAGCCCTCAATGGATTGCCAACTGTGATTTTTGTTTGAGGTGCAAAGCTGAACACTGTGCTGTGCCTGGGTTGTTGCAACCTTTGCCAATTCCAGCTGGGGCCTGGCAAGATATTTCTCTTGATTTTGTGGAGAAACTGCCCAAGTCAGGTGGGTTTGACACCTTGTTGGTAGTGGTGGACAGATTCACTAAAACTGGCCATTTCATTCCCTTGTCTCACCCTTTTTCTGCTGCTATAGTGGCTAAGGCTTTCACGGATCATGTTGTCAAGTTACATGGGATGCCTAGAACTATAGTGTCAGATCGGGATAGAATTTTCACTGGGAATTTTTGGAAGGAATTGATGGCACAGTTGGGAACTAAGCTACTTTAGAGTAGTGCTTATCATCCACAAACTGATTGTCAGACTGAAAGACTTAATCAGTGTTTGGAATCTTACTTAAGGAGCATGTGTTTCGTAACTCCAAAAAAGTGGATCACTTAGTTGTCTACTGCTGAATTTTGGTATAATTGCACATTCCTTGTGTCAACTAAGATGACTCCATTTGAAGCTTTGTATGGTTACCAGCCCAAATGCCTGGCCTTTTTCCTGGGAATACTACAGTTGCAGCAATGGAGGATATGCTTCATTTGAGAGGAGAAATGAATCTGGCTTTGAAGGCTAATTTAGCACAGGCACAGAACAGAATGAAGCAAATATGCTGATGCCCATAGGAGTGATAGGAAATTTGAAGTGGGGATTGGGTATTTTTGCGCTTGCAACCATATCGCCAACAATCAGTGGCATTTCAAGCTTCTCATAAGTTTAGTGCCCGATTTTATGGCCCTTTTCAGGTTACAACAAAGATTGGTAAGGTAGCTTATCAACTACAGCTTCCTACTGATTCTAAATTTCACCCAATTTTTCACGTGTCCTTGCTCAAACGAAGACCTGCTCTTTCCCAACCAATCTTGACTACTGTGCCTCCTATGGAAGATGGTCTTGTTCCTCTTCAACCTCATAGAGTCATTAATGAATGGCATGTAGAAGTTCAAGCTCAGGGAGTGCATCAGTTGTTGATTCAGTGGAAGGAACTACCAAGTATTGATGCTGCCCGGGAAGATGTTGTTGTTTTTAGCAAGGAGTGTCCTGAGTTCTTTTCATTCTTGGGGACAAGAATGCGCTAGAGGGGGAGGTATTGTCAGGTATCAAAGGAAGAGTCAATTATCAGGGCCAGTTAGTTACTTAGTTTCATCAGTTAGCCTTGTTACTTAGTTTCTAGCTAATGAATTGTAAGTTTGAATTCAGTTAGTTAGAGTGCAGTTGGTTAGAGTTTTGTTATAGCTAGACACGTGCACTTTGGTAGCTAAGTGTAATCGGCAGAATTACAGCCAAGTAAAGTCACTACAGCTGTATAAAGCTGTCTTGTAACTAACAAAAAGTTCTTCGAATAAGAAAATAACAGAATTTCCCTCTCTTTCTCAATTCTCTCTTTCTTCTCTCTCTCAAACTCTCTTTTTTCTAGTTCCGAGTTGCTGAGTTCAGGTACTAACCTGATATATACTATGTGTCGTATTATCTACTTTTACAGAACATTGAATCGATTTCAATTTGCAAATATAACTCCTATGATTACTCCAATAATCTTTCCTATAATCTTCCCAAGAACCCACCAACCCAATGATTTGTAACATTAAGACTCAACACTGTGTAGAGAGTAAAGGTGACAAAGATCTGTACACAAACTTTTTAATTCAACTTACCAATACCAAACCATCATCTGATGGCATCACAAAGTCTTCTAGCAACACTTTGACGTCTAAGGTATATGATATAACGCACCTTATGATTTAGTACATAAGTACAGTTTCCTAATATTGAGAAACTAAAGTGGTCTGAAGGGTATCCTTTATAAGAGCAATTAAGTAGACTAAAAATCATTTTTTAGATAATATTATAGCACAACTGCATAAGGATGAACCTCATGGAATTCATGAGATAGATAATCCTCTATTTATCATCAATCGTCATAATCTTCAACCAAAAACATAACAGCACATAATTATCTGGAAAGCAAAACCAACCTGTAAGGAGGCTCTAGCAGAGGTAACTTCCTGTTGGAGCATCTGGACATCCTCAATAAGTTTCTCTTCCATCTTTGCCAGCCTCACTTTATCTTCCCTGGACTTAACAATTGAAACCATCAAACTTTTTCTAAGCTCAACAGCTTCCATATATGCCTTTGCTTCATCTTCAGATGTCCTGGCTAGTTCCCTTAATTTGGACCCACGGCCTTCTTCTTCAACAAGGAAATTATCAATTTCCCTCCTTTTATTTGATAAAGTATCACACTGCACAGTCATCTGAGAAATTTCAGATTGCAAGTTGTAAAATGTGGCATCAATGCTTGAATGACTCCCTTGAAAACCAGAGACCACATCAGCAATCTTCTCCTCGATTGCTTTGATTTTTGTATCATTTTCAGCAATCTCCTTTTCTTTCTCTCTAATTAAAGCAAGCAACTTTTGGAGTTCATCAGTGAGAACATCCCTTTTGGAGTGAAGAACTTGTTGTTCTTTCCTAAAGTCTTCAATCGAATGTTCAATAGAATCATTCACCTTCTGGCGCGCTTCATTTATGAAATGTGATTGAATATCTAATTCTACTTTCTTCGCTTCCAAAGCCTCACTTGATGAAAACCATTCATCCATTTCTTTGGAAGCTACCATTTGTGCTTCCCTCACAATTGAATCCGCATTGCTTTCTGCATCCTGGAAGAAAAGGATGACGAATTCATATTTCTAGAACCGTGTTGAAGAATATGATGAAGACCGGTCAAATAAAAACAATCCCAAGGGAACAGTTTTAATCACATAAATTTAACAAATTGTGCCTGACCTTGGCAAAACTGGAGAGAAGAACCACACATTCTTGCTCTGCTAGAATTTGAGAGTCGAGAACATCTTGCATTTT
>CAOJBJ010114807.1:0-10113 GCA_948291685.1 Euphorbia celastroides
CTTATGTCCAGCTGTCTAAGTCTGACAAGAAATACATCGCATTTAATGCGGTCTGAGGAAGCGACAAGCGCGCATTTAATACATTCTGAAAAAGTGGGAGGCGCGAAGCAAAACACGAAATGGCGCACCTGACACCCAAGAAACGCGCAGTACCTAATTCCGGTATAAAGTAACCTTGAAAAACGCAACTCCAATCAAAATTCAACAACTCTAGGTCAAAGCCTCAAGAATTCAGAATTTGCAACAATTGTGGTCTCCAAGAAAGAGAAACCTCCAATGAAAAACTATCGTTGTGAGTAACGGGAAGAATTCTCTAACTTTTAGTTAGAAAATTTCTAAACGGTCTGAAATCAACGGTAATATTTCTATGGCTATAAAAGGAGAATCAAAGACGAAGAAAAACAAAAAGAAATTTCTGCGAAGTCGAAACTCTGCTCAAATCTCGATCAAACGCAAAATTTCTGCCAAGTCTCAAAAGCTTTCATATTCAAGAGAAATACTAGCAACAAGTTAGAAACTAATTCTGTTGTAATCTCTTGTCACGTTTTGTGAAGAGAAGAATTGAAATTTACTTGTAAAACTGAGTGAACTGTTGGAGAGGGTATCCAATAGTTGGGTTAGAGAATAGGAGAAAGAGAAGGGTACTCGATCTCTGGAAAACTCTGTAAGAAGGCTTCTTCACCGATAAGGAGACACTAGTGGATTAAAGCTCGGAGAGGGTATCCAGAGACTGGAGTAGGCACAGGCTACTGAACCAGGATAAAATCTCGCTAGTGATATTATCTTACTCTGTTTTTAAACTAACCCACTTAATACTCAGCATCGCTGATACATCAGTGCACGCACTCATCGAGCATTTAAATCCTTCACACTGAAAAGCACGCTGAGACTAATCTCTCAGTCCGTGTGTGTCAGCATCAGCAAAGGCTAGTCTTCGCTGATAAGAGAGGGTGTTTTTAAAAGATAAGCAAAAGACTGCATTAAATATTATTTTAAAAGCTAAAAAGTCATTCACCCCTCCTCTGACATATGTTATCTTGCCTAAAGGGACCAACAATATTTATGATGATAACGTGAAAAAAATTACTTTTTTATTGAGTGATATAGTCTATTAAATCAAATCAGAACCAATAACAGTTCTAACCTAAGGTCGAAGAATCAAGTACTCTTACTAACAATTGTGAAGCATGATTCACAGACTGATTGACATAGACAATTCAAAACTAATCTAAAATAACTACCGGAGTTGAAACACCGTACAACCACAACCAACACAAACATACTAAACTTGCTTAAACGCAAGACAAACAAGCCATAAGGGAATACTAACTAAAAATAAAATAAAAAATAGATGTTGCAACCTATATTTCTTAATCTCAACTAACAAATTCGATTAACAACCATAAGCGCTTTTGCATACCCCATAATCAATCATTATTGCAGATCTAGAATATATATTCTTGCTTGAAGGAGAAATCAGGGTGTCTACTATGAAAGATCACATATGAATCTTATCTAAAAACGGATGAAGTCCAACCCAAAACTCAAGATTGAGATGTGTAGCTTCAGATCCATTATAACAGCAAATTATTAAAACTAAAAAAATAACTCACATCTTAAAAGGAGGAGGAGGAAGAAGAAAGCCAAAAACGTCTCTTCAACGATTGCTTGAAGAAAATGAAGAATGATCCAAGAGAGCAAGAAGACGGCTGGGGTTTTCTTAGAGAGAAAACAATTTTCGTTGAAAAAATTACTTTAAATTTCAAAATCTACCTTGACAATTTTAGCCACTATGTTTTTTTGTCATTATATTGCACACACAATCTTCTCTATTTTATTGTGTACATCATCTTTTAAATCTATTTTTGAAAATTTAATTTGTTGTTATTGGTTTGTTTGTTTCCACTGGTATTAATTCCATTTAAGATTAAAATAACTTTAGTGGAAATTTTTCTTTCAATTTAATGTAAGCTAATATGAGGTAATTTTTTAAAAAATAAATAGTTATTCCTAGTAACTAAGGAATAATAATAAACTATTTGAATTATTTAATAAAGTGAATTTAAATGATCTACCGAGCTGTACATCGCACGGAACACTATGCTACTAAAGGTTAAAAAGAAAAATTTTCATACTTTAAAATGTTATTTACTCGTGTTATTGATGCATCGAAAGTGCGTTTAATCGATTCAAGTATGCTTTCGGAACAATTTTTGCGCTCTAAACTCCAAATCAACTTCAAAAAAATTCCGCCAACGATGTGGAAATATAAATAATCTTGATAACTCCGAAATCAAGAGGGATGAGATCTTCAAGCACGCTCCTGACGATCTTTAAACATTGCACCAATAACTCTACAAAATCAAAAGAGAAATATGGATCGGAGTTGCTCGGATGAGGACTCTCCAATACCTAAGTTAGATCAGAGTAAAAGTAATAGAAAAAGAGAAGTTACGTATCTCAAAATGGCCTAAGCAGGTGCCTTTATATGGCTTGGTTCCTTTGTAATTCCTCCACCCTTCTATGGACTGAAGGGTAAATGAACAATATTCTCTATAACTGCCTTGTGGCAATTTCGTAAATACCATTAATAAACTGTAAAAATCTAGACTCTTTCGAAAGGTTCTTGTTTATTGAGGAAAAGTAACCTTTATAGACTTTAAAATAAGTGGGATGTTGGGCCAGTCTCAATATCATACCAGCCCAAACACTTATTACCATAATAAGTTAATAACAAATCTTATTATTAATTAAAAAAAACAAATTACAATAAGCAATACTATTGTGTAATGGATAATGGATATTGGGTATGTTTGTTAAAGATGATGTTGTAATGATATGTTATGTCCCCTCTTAATGGATATTGGCACTTAATTTTTCTTAGCTCCAGGTCGAGTTCATTTTTACGTAACCAGTTTAAAGGACCGTTACAAAGCTAAATGTTTCATCAAATTTAAAACTTTTATGCTATATTAAATTAAATTTAATTTTTTTTAACAATTTCAATTCAATTACAGATGATTTATATAAAATTTGAAAATTGAATTGAATCAAAAAGAAATTTTCATTGAAGACAATCTAGAATACAGAGAAGAAGTTTTGCAGAGGAGAGTTTTCTTTTGTTTTCACTGAAGAAGAAATCGACTAACTCTAAGGCTATATATCTACTAAGTATATTTACTAAAAACACCCTTTACAGCTGTAACTAACCAATAACTAACTGATACAAGATATAATAATCAATCCTTGTAAATTTCTATAATTTTCAAGAAGAACTTCAATTCAACTTAATTTGGTTTAGATACACAATTAGTAAATCTCATATGGTGAATGAATGAAAGTTTTCGTGTTTTTTTTCAGTAGAGGTTTCTCTTTTTTTTTTTATATATATAATATAAAAAAGGTTTCCAGCTCCCTATAACTGACCTTATGACTGCATCTGGTTATTCATAATCCAAAATTAAATGTTCAGTAAAATTGTACAAACTAGCTTTTTTTATGAATATTTTACTTAGTAATTTTACTATTTGGTTTAAATAAAATCATTCAAATAAACATGTATTCAAAAGTAAAATTGATATACCACAAAAAAAAAAAAATTAAGAGTAATCAGTTACATCAAATTACCATTTAAGTTTCCTTTTTTCCAAATTTACTTAATCGTTTAATGCTTATGCTTCTATTCAGAGTCAAATGATCAAATAAACTAAATAAAAATAAATAATTATCAAATTTGAATGATTTGAATTAATATTTAAGGTTTGAAAGCGTGTTTATGGAAAAAAAAAAAAAAATAAAGGGCATAAAGATAAAAAAAACAGGTAGTGTAAACTAAAAATAGACAGTGAATTAGAGTTGGGGTTGTGGATTCTGATGGAAGGAAAATGTATTTCCCATCCTCACTAACATTTTTGTACATAGAAAAAAATTTCCTTTCCCCATCTCTATGGTAAATATTGTTGGGGGTTCTCTATCTCCATTAAAGCGGGGATTCCTGTAAGTTTCAAGAATTTCTATCCCTTTGCAACCCTATATTGTATTTTATAGTTGTAGAACATAAGTACTACATATAAGAAATAAATATTAACTAATTGGTCTTTAGTCAATTGGTACATCTATATTGCTTGGATGGGGATGACCATGGATCGAACCTTGGCTTCTTCAAAATTCTAATTCTTCAAAAAAAAAAAAAAAATAAGAAATAAATATTAGCACATAACAACAAGATGTACACAATTATCTTGCAGCGCATAGCTATTTATATTTTGTAATTGTAGTTTTGTCGAATTTGTTGGATACTACTCAACAAGATTTTTGTTAACTACTCAACGTGAATTTAAATCAGTAACAAATACGACGTCAGTAAAGTAAGCTGAGTGGCTAACTTGTTTGTCTATTAGATTGCATGTTTGCTGTCTGAAGAGCAACTTTGCGGAAGCGTTTTTCCTTGTCTGAGTTGAGAATGCTTTTAAACTTTACTCTCACAGTTAAAAGCATGCACTAATCGCGTAATAAAATAAGTATATTTCATTCGATAATTTGTATTATCTGTAGTAGGTATATTGTTCCTGAAAAAAAGAAGGCTGCATTAAATGCACTTGTACCATAGAGGCATGGTTCGCAAGAAAATTGGAAAAGTACTGCTCTAACAACAACGCGCAACCCTCACCTGATTTCTGGCAGACCCAATCAAATTGAGCCACGTCAAAGTCAAAAGAACTAATTCAAGCTGAATTCCTTTCAAAGAGTCAAATTAGCATATTATTAAAAATCAATTTTGAATTAAAGGAAACTCTGTTTCACAACAGATCAAAGCTTAATCCAAAATTCAAATTGCTAATTAACAACGGCTAGAAACGGTTACTTGAGAGCTTGAAAAGAATAAATAGCTAAGAATTAAACTGAAGAATTACCGAATTTTGTCCTAGTTGAAACTCTGTCAAAATTGAAGCTCAAGCAAAGATTCGAAGAAGCACTTATTCAAATCTGCTTTCAAACTCTATAAAACTGTTAAATCAAATCCCTGTTAAACATTTGATTCTAAAGTTCATCACTTCAAGTGTTGAACAAATTCTCATCTTATAAGTTGAGTAGACTGATTGGAGAAGGTACCCAATCAGTTGGATTAAAGACTAGGCTACAAGAGAGGGTATCTTGTAATCGAGAAATCTCTGTAAGAAGGCCTCTCCATCGAGAAGGAGATCACTAGTTGATTAAAACTCAAAGACGATATATGGGAATTGAATGTAAGCACAAACTATTAAACCATGATAAAACCTATCGTGTGAAGTTTCTCTAACTCAGCTTTCTTACTTACTTATATAAATATTTGGTGTGCATAATTATAACTGGCATTCTCATTGTGTATATATACTCAGCGAAACGATAGTCCACTGATTGATCAGTGTCAACTCAGTGAAATCCTGTTTCATTGACCATCATCGGATATTTTTAAACGGTTATAAAATTGTGTAAACTTTAACTAAAAGACATTCGCACCTCCACTGTCAGATTAAACTAAGCCTACTGGGACTAACAGAATTGATGTAATTAAATTTATCTACTTTATAGTTGATTAGTTATGTAATAATTATTAATTTTACGATTAAACATATTAGTACTGTATGTTATAGTTATCTTGTAGAACATAATTATTGCAGGAATAGATAGTTAGCTTTTAGCACATAATTTATCATGTAGCACTATGTGTTTTTTTTTTGTGGTTATTTTAAAGTCTTATCGAGTTGATGCAATATATTGAGTCATATATTTTTTGAAAATTATCTTATATCCAACTAATGTAATCGTTTTTTTTATGTACGTTTTATTAAAGTTCGTGTTATGACTATGAGAGAATAACAACATAAATATTACATAATTTTATATTTGTAAGAAATTTGAAAAATTGTGTCCCAGTGGATCTTAATTATGAAGGAAAGGAGACAGAAGAATAAGAAAAAAATCCTTTGAGCAACATCATGAGAATATACGAGTTTGAGTGATAAATGGTGGATAAGAAAAAAAACAAAAAAGGGATTTTGAAGGAATGTATTTTAGTAATTAAGATTTAAATAGAACAGATTTGTTTTTCTTAACTAAATAGCTAGCGACATAATCGAACTGAATATTATTGAATAAATACAAAATTAAATTGAAATTTATTGAATAAGTATAAAACTAAATTGAGAGGTCTCGTCAGTAAAACGACCGGCCTATCTGACATTGTTTGTTTTGCAGCAAAGGTGAAATATTCCCAGAGTTGAATACCCTTTAAAAAGAACAGATCCTAATTTGTTAAAACTTCAAAGCGAACCGATTTTATGGTAATATGGATAATAAGTTGAAAGGAAAAAAAAACGTAATTAAAGGTTTGGATTCATGGAGGTTTTCGGGCGTTTATTCTTCAACATAAAATTTTACCGACAACTCATCGCCTCTAACTAACGAAACCAACGCCGGAATTATATTTTAAAGCTATTATGAATAAGAAATGGGGTGAAGGTGGAGATAATATGATTTTTTCGCTGAATCAAGTGAAGAAATTGAAAAGGGAGATAAGTTCTTACTGGAGAAGATGATGTTTTTGCAAAGTAAAAGTTGTTTGGGATTTTTCGTTTAACTATCCAACTATCTATTTAAAGTTTTTTTATCCTCGTACACATTCAAAAAATTATTAATTTGACTTTTTAAACTTTTTTAGCACGTATCAAATATTTATGGTTGGTTTGACTTTTAGACAAAGCGTTACAAGAGGCGCACATAATGCACTTTCCTAATGTGTAATTGGTTTTGTTGTGTTTAAGAGCCAAATGATATAAAAATGCCAACGTTTAAGAGTTGAATGAACCTCTTAAAATTGATTTTTAAAAGGTAATAAATTTTAGTGATAACTTTAGGAAATAAATTATATATTTGACATTTTTTTATACTATATGCATTGAGAGGATATGGGTAGATTTTTTTTAAGGGATGATCATGTACCATTTTACAAATTAAGCGCAACACCATCATTGGTGTATGGCACTATACAACATTAATTAGTTTTTCTTTTATTTTTTTATTTTAAAAGGTTAGATTGTTGATTTATGTTATAATTTTATTTATCAAGAATGAATTTATTTGTTTTATATTTTATTTAATGTTTTTGTTGTTTGTTTTATATTGTATTGTAGTTTAATATAAAATTTAATGTTAAGGTTGGATGAAGCAATATTACAACAACAACAACAACAAAAAATTGTAATGGAAAATGGAGTTGGTAGAAATTGGGATATTTGTATTGGAGATGCCCTTAGATTCTCTGATTTTGTTTTCTCCTTTTTGTTAGTTGTTGAGGTTTTTTTTTTTTTTTTGGAAAGAATATGAAGTATGGAGACTTTAATAAAATTATTTTAGCAATGTCACGAGTCAATCCAATATTGTTTTGATATTTAGAATTTTTGACAAATGGCACATGTGTACTACGCACATCAAAATGTGGTTGGTTGAGTTCATATTAGAAAATAAATTAATGCACTTTTTTACAAGTTTTGTGAGTAATATGGCATATTGAAAACTAAAGGGGTAGTATAAGCAAGCAGAGCCAATGGTTAAGGCTAACACTTTCACGGCCTCATGTACTAAGCTCAAAGAGCCTATTGTAACACAAACTTTCACTTATTCCCGCATATTGACCCTTAATTTTGAAAAATAAAATGGACATATGTTTCTACTAAACGTAAGTAACTACATTCATCACATTCAAAGGGTATATTACATGCTCTCCCATGGCTAATTTAAAAGTGAAATTGATGAAAAACCACTGTTTTAAAAGGCCTCACCTAGACCCGCTTAGATCCCGCATAGGCGCTATTTTTGGGATCTGCCGCCGTGCCTTGGGTTCCTAGGCGCTTCCAGGCCCTAAGCCTAAGCCGATTTATAGCTGTTTAGGCTCTGCCTGGTCTGATTTATTCCACCTAGGCGCCGCCTAGATTCAATTTTTAATGATTTTATATTTGTAAAAACTGTGTTTTCAATTTTTTTATATACAAAAAATTGCTTAGTTTGTCAAATTAAGGTTCATTGAAGTCTTCTTATAATAAAATTTATCATTCTGAACCTTGAAACGGAAATTAATTTACGATATACCACAAATGAGAATGTCTATACCATTTTTAATGCCTAAATTTTTTTAAAATATAGTTAAAAATATATATTTTACATATTTAATTATGGTATAAATCTATTTTCAGCTATATTTATATTTTTATTTTTGAATAAATATTAAAAATAATGAAAATATTAATACGTCTAGGTCCCGCTCAGGCCCCGCCTAGGTTTCAGAAGTCCCGACCGTCCGACTAGCGCCTAATAACTTTTAAAACCGTGTGAAAAAGTGAAATTTATAAAAAAAAGTGAATTAGATATTAGATGCTAAAACTAAAAGTCTCTTAATTAATTTTATTATAGTCCTACGTATTATTAAACTAATCAAATATTACTCACGTTACCGTGATACTTTATGTATTATCATCTAACATTCTGACGCGGTGAAAATTATCAAAAGGATGAAAATTGGGATAAAATCCAAACCCGACAATCAAACCGAATTGTCGTTAAATGGAAAAGATAAAACCAAACTTAATAGTTAAACCCTAACTGCTAACGAATGGAAGAAACAGGCAAAGCAAGCCGTTTGAAATTTTATTCAATCCAAAAACCTCCCTCAAAAAGGTTACATCAATACCTTTTTATTGATAATTATTGAAAAAGAAAATAATAACTATTAATTACCAAGAATCCTAATAATTAAAAACCTAAATAAATAAAGTTATTCAAAATGAAAATAATAACTATTAAGTTTCTAAAACCCTAAAGTAATTTAAACTACCTAAATAGATAAACTAAAAAAAAGGAATAGGATAATTACAAGAAAAATAAAAATCACAACCACAAAATAATCCTAAATAAAATTCTATTTTATTTTTCTGCATTATTCTCCACAGGTTGAATAAAATTCGTCCTCGAAATTTCATCATCAAAGGAATTATCTTCTCAACAACGACTTCAAAATCAATTTCATTGGACAACTCAATATTTAAAAATACTGAATCACCAACAAAAATAAAAGAAAACATATCAACCAAATCATCCAAATCAAGAGTTGCAACTTGAACTTTGTTTGGCGGACTTGTTCCGAGTGCGGGTGGCTTATTTGCAACATGAATTAGAGTAGGAGTTCGGTTGTCAATACATATAACTTCAAACAAATAAGATAGAGAGAAAACTTCTAACTCGTCTTGACGCTCCTTTTCAAACGGCTTTATGCCCAGGCTTTCATTGCTCTGTGGAAGCAAAATAATTTTGCGGCGCTCAAATCGAAAGCGATATTTGTTAAATTCTTCATTGTGTTGAACCTTTCTATGGAGTATCCATGGACGATCCAATATTAAATGATATGCTTTCATGTTTACAGCTGAGCACCATATGTCATCTTTATAAATAGAACCCCAGGACAACGACACTCGCACACGCCCAATCACTAAGTTCACACCACCAGACAACCTAATTGGATTCAGATTCAATTCAATATGTAGCTCTAATTTTTGAACCGCCTCCAACGATATGATGTTTTCACAACTACCGGGATTAATCTTTAATTTGCATACCTTTCCCTTTATGGTGCAGGTGGATTGAAAAATTTTCCTTCCCATCGCCAATTCTATTGTTGATTTCTTTTCGTCTGTTGCAGTAGCATCAATCGTGCCGATCAAGCTCTGATACCAAACTGATGCAGCGGAAGTATCAAGTAAGGGATAAATAACCGAAATCCGTTGATCTCCAAGATGCCGGAAGTCGATTCTTCTAACAACCTTTGAGTTAATCGCCAAACTCTAAGGATTATTAGGATTACTAAAGACTCTAGAGATTCCACACTCTAAAATATTTAGGAGAATTCAAGAAAAACATTTTTTTTTATTCATGAAACAACTAACTCAAAATACAAGATGACAAGGCTTTAATAGGCAAAACAATAACTAAAAATCCTAAATAAACTAAACTTCCTATCTAATAAAAATACTAAACAAGATAAAATAATATAAAATCCTATTTCAATTAAACTACCTAAAAATT
>CAOJBJ010114818.1:0-16628 GCA_948291685.1 Euphorbia celastroides
AATATATGGGGAAGGGAGACACCGCAACACGCTGGTTGAATGTATCAATGATCGTTTGGATTTGATTGCACAATTGAAAGCAGGAAAGGGATTGCTTCGAGTGTCAGCTCCTAATACAAAAACAGGGACGAGCAAATGAACTAAGGAAGAGGAATGCACATTTGCGTTTGGTTTTATAACGTGGACCTCTGCAGAACTGGAGCGCAATACAAAATTCCCGACTCACCCGATTATGCCTACCCCTAACTTTTACAAATACTGTGAACTACGCCGTTTTGTCCCCCTTGTCGTCATTCTCAATTTTTCTTCTTTTCTTTTGTTTTCAATTTCTTCTTATAAACTTGATTTTCACCTACTTTAGCTGAGATCATTGGAATTTTGATACGTCCGTCACTTTTTCAAGGAGAATAATGCAAATTTTTAGATTAAAATCAGGGTTAACTTAAAAAACCACCCTTATAGTTTGACTGTTTCTCAAAAACACTCCTAAGATTTACAACCGTTATAAAAAACGTCATTTTCCATCCAACAGCATTTAAGTGATGACGTGGCAAGAGACAATTTTGTCCAATCCCTAATTTTTAACCCCAATAACCCATTTACCCATATGTCTTAACCCAAATATCCACCAAGAACCCTATATGAATGCCACCGAACTGTTGCTGTCATGAACTTTGAAAATGACACCGAACTCCCTTATCTTTCAAAAAGTGCACCAAATGACTATATGAATGCCACTTTCCAACTTTTGGTTGGTTTGACTTTTTAAAGATGTCATTTTTCTGATTATCTCTCTCCAATCAAAAGTTGACACGTGGCATTCAGAGAGCAGAGTGATGCACTTTTTGAAAATTGAGGTAGTTGCAGTGTCACTTTGAAAGTTCTGGGGACATTAGGTTTTTTCGGACGACTTGGGGCACCTTCCGGTGCATTAAGCCATTTTAATTTTTCACTATACTAGACCCTGGAAATTCCATGTGCCAAACAAACAAAGGCTTAGAAATGGAAAACTAAGGCTCTGCGTGGAGTTGGAGCAAATGAGCAAATGAGTTGCATCAAATTTCATGAAATTCATTTTTAATTCTAATTTTTTGTGCTTGAAATGAGCAAAAATTTGATTTGTAATTTATGGAGTTCGAATTAAAATTCAAATTCCAATTTTTTGTGCTTGGAATAAGCAAAAATTGGATTTGTAACTCATGGAATTTGAATTATTTTCTTCCAATTTTTTGTTCTTGGTCATGAAATACATCACGTTGTAAGTTATAACCAAATCCCACCAAATTAGATGGAATTTGCAAATCCACATTTTATACACTAAGATCCATGAAATTAACTCAATTTTATATTTCTATGGGTTATACCGAGCATAGCAAAAAGTGAAATTCATTTCAATATGAATTTAATTCTTGAGTTCATTTACTCCAATCAAGCTTTAATGTTTCTGATTGTCTTGTGTGACTAAAATGTGATCAACACATCTATGATTGTCTCGTAAAAACTCTTGGCGTTAGATACGATATTTTAAATTCTCGAAACGGGTTGCTGATTGTCTTGTGTTACTGAAATGTGGCACAGGATATAAAGTTCTGGTTTTTAAGAATTTCTGATTTTGAAACTTGGAACTCTTCAAAATTAAGATCTTTTTGGGCTACATATTTTGAGCAAAATCTAATAAACAACTGCTTCAAAAAGCTGAATTAAAAACCCCATCAATCTGTCATGTCATGACAAATTCTTTGTTTAACTTGAAGTTGAAGATAGTAAATTGATATATCAAGGTTTATATGTGTTAGGTGATAGTGATTGCTCATCGGTTAGAAACCGTTTTGATGGCGAAAAGAGTGTTCGTTTTGGATAAAGGAAAGCTTCAGGAGCTGGCCCCTTCTAACTTTTTACAGGTTCACGCCGATTCCTTAGCATCTTCTGGTATTGTCATTTGAAGAGTCTTTGAGTAGCGCTTTTTTATTTAAGATCTTAATAGTTTTAGTTTTTATTTTTCTGCTACTTGTTTGTGATATGTAAAGATAGCTATGTAAAATTTTTACCTAAAATGTGTACATAAAGTAAAATTTTAAAATATTTAATGAAATAGTAGAATAAAAGTAAGTTTATATAGAGTTTAAGTAAGCTTTGTTCAAGCACATTATGTTAGTGATTACTATTTTTATTTCTCTTTTGGCGGAAAATGGTAAAAATGTAGAGGGCAATGCATCTGTTATGGCATGAGGAAGATATATTTCCATCTGTTATCAAATTTTGGAGGAAAGAATCCTTCAAAATGTGGGTACTTATAAAACTTCCCCTATTTTAAAAAATCTCATTAATTCTAAATTATCCTCCCCTAATTCGAACTTCATCTGACTTTTCCAAGTATCTGCTGATTCTGTTTTCTACTATAGATGTGCTATTGGTTATTTCTTTTTCCTTTTACTGTATGTGGTTGCATAATGGAATTGCATTAGAATATGATGAAATGCCCGCTTTTGAGATGTATTTGTATCGCCTCATTAGTTGTTTCATCTTCAATCTTCGTGTTCTTGTTTACAACATTCAAATTTACATGTGGTTCAGTACTTTTTGGCAATATTTTAGGTTTTAACATAAAGAAATTGAGGATACGTGATTGCAGCATTATTGAGTAAAACGAGTAAAACAGTGAAGGAAATATTATAGGAATGCTAAATATGAATTTCCCAAACTGATTGAATTTTGTTGGGAATATTTTAAGTTTTCGAATTAATGTTTGGCAAAATACATGTTAAACTAGGTAGCTTTTGCCTAGTGCTCCCCAAAACTTCCAAGAGAACCTTTGAGACCCCTAAACTTGGCACAAGTAAACAACCCCTCAACTTGGTATAACTCAACCTTCGAACACCCTTCAATTAATATATAAATTTAATCAAATATGTAGTTTCGGATACACAATTCATATCCATTCATTTTCATGAACTAACATTTATATGATCATGAGAGGGCTCAAAGGTTCAGTTATGCCAAGTTGAGGGGACTTGAAGCTTCACTCGTGCTAAGTTTAGGGGTTCAAAGGTTCATTTGAAAATTTAGGGAGGTATTAGGTAAAAGTTACCAAGTTTAGGCAGTCCAACATGTCTTTTGCCTTAATGTTAAATATATTCCTAAATAGAAAAATTCCAGGATGCCCGTTTCTTTGTACAAGAATGCATGCATCTTGAAATATAAAACTATTATTAAGGTATAGTATGTGACATGAAAGCTTGTACATTTATTAAAAATTTATGAGCATGCCTCATTAAACTGCCTTGGATCCATCATTAAACTTGTTTGGCTTTGGATAAGATCCATCATTCTTTGGCTTTCGATTGTGATGGATTCAAGCAAACTACCTCATTAAACTGTCCGAACTTCTTTTCTTGTGAAGTCACGGATAACTATTGCAACTTACTTTTGGGTCAATTGGAAACGGCCTCTCTACACAGGGGTAAGGCCGCGTACACCCGACCCCCCCTTACCCTGCTTGTGCGGGAGTCTTTGTTAGGCATTTGGGGTAATGTTGTTGTTGTTGTTGTTGTTGCTGTAACTTTATACTACTTATACCTTTATAAAAATGTGTATATGTTTTTATAGGAAGTGTATATGTATGATATAAGATGCATAATAACTTCATGTAAGGAACTCGTATACCTTCATACAAGAAAGGTATACCTTAATACGAATATGTTACAGATGTATATGAGTACATTTGGAGTCCCTGAACTTGATCTTAAACACTGTTTTCTCTCAAAACTTTTAAAAGTTTCAAATAAGCCTTGAACTTGCAAAAGTGCACCCTCAATGTTATGTGTCAGTTTCTGTTGGTTTGAGTTTTCAAATATGTATTTTCTTGATTTTTCTCTCTCCAATCAAATTCTGGCATACAACATTGAGAGGACAAATTGGTGTATTTTTTGCAAGTTTAAGAATTATTGAAAACTTTTGGGAAAATTGTGTTTAAGGACGAGTTCAGGGGCTCCTCCAAATGTATTCGACCATTATAATATAAATATTCGAGAATGTTATACATTGTTTCAATACATTAATGTTGGAACACCGCAGGATGCTTATACATTGATACATAATTCATACACCTTTTAAAAGAAGTATGTATGAATGTTATATGATGCCTATACTTTTACATATGGCAAGAATGCCTGTAACTCCTTTCAAAGAACTCTAACTTTCATTTATGTGTCATATACATTTTTTATAATTTTTCCTACTAAATTTTCCTTGAAACTAGGTGAAAAAATTAGAAAAATATATGAATATGGATTTAGTTTTGAAGAGAAAAAACGAAAAAACAATTTTAAAGTTGCATATTAAAAGTTTGTCATATGAATGAAAATGCAAAACAAAATAAAAATTAAAAAAAGGACAGAGAAAACGTTGGGTTAAAAGAATGTGAGCATTTTATAATGTGAAATTTCAAAACAGAAACGTTACTAATTATTTGTAGACTTTTTAGTATTTATGTTTTCTTCAATATATATATGATAGAAAATATTGGAGAATTTTGCCGCCGTAATGGATATGGAAATGTTGTTGGGGATAATCGATTTTCTTCCATGATACTGGAGAATTAGTTAATTGTTTAAATAACTAATTAACTGCTCCAATTATATTTCCTCAAATCCAATTATTTTACTTTCTTGTAGATTTATTCTTAAGAAGGGAATCTGAAAGCGATTTAACTTCTGTGAGGGAACCACATATAATCATTTTTTTATTTAAAAGTTGAGCACGATAAAAACCGGCTCCATTTAGTAAAAAGAAAAGAAAACAAATAAAAAAGAAAAAGAAAAAAGTACATTCCTACAATGTAAAAGAAGTCAATAGTAAACATGTGCAATAATAATGGACTACAAGTCCCAATTACAACGCAGTGTGATCCTAATAATCGAACAAGCATCTCTAGGATGTGATGAGTTAAATTAATAGCAAACTAGTGCAATAATAAAGGGCTACAAGTCCCAATCACAATTAAAAGTGATCTTAATGGCCTAACATCCCTAACAATAAAGGCAGAGAAGATAATTACAAACAGCCACGATGATGACAAGAATGGAACGAGGATGGAACACGGTCCGAATTGAGAGAGCCGGGAGAGCGAATCCCCATGAAAAAGAACTGTCGGCCACAACGCCGGTGAGAGAAAACCCGTGCAGTGAAAGGCCAACAAATCCCCATTGTCCTGAAGAACTGTAGTAGCTGGGCATCACTGGTGAGAGAAAACCATGAAACAGGCGAAGCAATCTGGTTTAAAGAATGTCGCTTCAGAAAAAACTGGAGCAACCGGCCATATTCGGTGAAAAAACAAACGCAAACCACCAGGCGCCAAAGAGAACCCGACCAAACGCTAAATGAAACGAACAGTAGCCGCCCGATCGTCATGAAATCCGATTGACAACCAAAGCAGAATAAAATAAATTTGTTCCATAACCATTCAATTGAAACAATCCAGAAGAAAATCACCACCTGAACAGTCATTGTTAATGGAAGAAGCGCAGCCTAACCGATAAGTCAATCAGACGCAAGGCGGCTAGAGTTCAAAGAGAACCCTAACCGCCTAAAATCCTAGTAGAGAAAGAACTACATATAATCGTTAAATCATAATTTATTATATATATTGGCTAATCAATATTACTATTAGTTTATTTTTTATGATGAGAACATAAAGACAAGTGATGAAAAAAGATCATGGTTTTGAGACTCGAGTTTGTCATCGAACTAGTGAATGGGGATAGTCATGAATTTAAGGTTTAACAAGATAAAATCATGATTGACCAGAATTTTTTAAAACAACTTAAAATTAAATATTTATAATATTTTAAATCAAACATATAAAATAGATTATATTACACTAATAATTAATTAATTAATTATATTTAATGTTAATATCTCATAATTTTAAATCTCGTTTTTTTTATAAAAAAAATATTATTCAGAAAAATATTTTTTGGATTTTCTATCGTTTGGTTGCCATGAAAAATAAGTTAAATGAAAATATTATGCAAGTGAAATGAAAATGTCATGTAAATAAAAGAAAATGTTTTTCCATAAAAAGATGCGAAATAATTTTCTATTGTTCTATCACCTACATTATCTACTATTACCACCACCATCACTCCTTTCCCTTTACTATCACCACCACCATTATCTCTATATTGTTACCACCACCTTCACTTCTTCCATCCTACTCTTATCACCACCACCTTCACCCGCCACCACTATCATTTTCTCCACGCCACCACAACAACAACAACCACCACCTCCTCCTCCATGTTGCTCTTGCTACCAACACTTCCTACACCCTGTTCTTATCATCACCACCTCCTCCATCCCGCCATCACCATTACCATTATTACCATCACTTCCTCCACCCCACCGCCACCACCTTCTCCACCCTGTCACTGCCACTGTCACCGCCACCTCCACCCTTAATTTACTCCATTATTGCAACTTCCTTCACCACACCACAGCCACCACCACTTTCTTCACCCCTGCTACCACTATTACCATAATTTCCTCCATCCCACCACCACTATTACCGCTGCATATTTTATAACATATATATATATATATATATGGTATTGCATATTTTAATCTTTCTTCTCTCATAGCATTGCGGGATAACTGGATTCGTGATCTAGTTTAGCCTCATATACAATTTTTTTGTAACATTTTATTTATCTGTTTGAGATATTTTTGTTCGGGGTTTAATCACAGTTAAAGCTCCTCACCCCTTTCAACAAATGTATTTAATAAGATTCGAACTTGGTTCTCCAGTAACTTAATCAGCCTGCGTTGCCAACTGAGCTACTCCTTATTGGTACATATAATTCATTTTTTATAATAAAGATGAAAACTGTAATGATAAACCAAACATTAACATCATGATACAAATGTATGTAAAATGCACATTGAAATAAGAGATGGCTGTGATTTTCATTTTCCACCTTACAAACCAGACATGAAATGCCAATATCCGCTTCTTTAACAAGAAGCAAAACTTAAGTTAGCAATTTACTTAACACAGTTAAATAATGCTCAGGGAGAGAAACAGAACACCAGAACTGAAACACAGAGCAATCACCAAAAAGAGCATCATAACAGTTACTAGGTCAATAATTACCATTAACGATACTATTGTCAATGATTTTTTTGCAAAATAGAACCCCGAGGTGTCAAAATCTTCCTCCAATACCAACTGTAGTCTCCATATCTTGAGATTTCCCAAAAATTACCCATTTTCATAAAAACAGCATGAATTCAATTGAGCCCTAAAGAGTCATGTTTAAAAGGAATAGCCCAAAAGTACTTCACTAAACATGTTTTTCTGTCAAGTGCCTTCTTTAAAACCTAGAACACCTCAACGCTTAGGAAGACAAATCTTTTCCCAGGAAATGGTATGGATTGTGCATTGCCCTTCTTTCTCACCCCACAGAAAGTTTTTGTCCAGCCTGTGTTTTTGTTTGACAACCGCTTGCGATAAACAAAAAATAGACATCCAATAAGGTCTTATACCAAAGATAAGCGAATTGATCAACTGAGCCTTTCTTGCATAGTGTAAATGTCTAAAACCCCAACAATTAATCATTTTCCTAATTTTATCAACATCTTGAGCACAATCATGAGAATTTCTCTTAATGAATTTAAGAGGAACACCTAGATAATTCAAAAGGAAAGAACCTTCCTGACTCCCCACCAAATCAATTGGATGTTACTTAACAGAGTCTCCAACACCACAAACATAAAAAGCTGAGTTTCATTTATTAATATTCAAAACTAAAGTGGTTGAAAACAAATGAAGAGCAGTCAACAGAGATCTAACAGTAGAGCTACTAGCTTTAGACAAAAGAGTTAGGTTATCCACAAAACACAGTGAAGAAAGAGACACTTGTTTACAACCAGGATGATACTTAAGAGCAGAAAAGCAAGCATGTCATTGAAGGATTCTAGTAAGGTTTTTGATAACAAGGATAAATAGAAGAGGAGACATAGGATCCTCTTACTTAAGACCTTTACTATCCTCAAATCTACCTTAGAGTCTCCCGTTCAACAGCAAATCGTACTCAACTAAAAACGATCAGGCTTTAACCCTCGAAACTTCTCAGGAAAGGCATAGACAATAAGAAGCTCAATAATAAAGTCCCGAGAAATAGAGTCATATACTTTACCAATATCAATATTCAGCATAAATCTTTAAAGAATTAGCTCTACCATAAAACCTCGGTAAGTCCTAAAGAATAAGAACATTATAGGCTAGAGAACGACCCTAAGCAAAAGCTCCTTGATTGGTATGCACTATGTGAGAAAAAATAGATTTCAGCCTAGAATTTTGCAGTTTAGAAATACGTTTGTTAATCATACTGCAACATGATATGGGCCTATTATCAAAAGCTATAAAAGGGTTTTGAATTTTTGGAATCAAAACAAGCAAGGAATCAGAGAAAACATTAGGCAAAGTAGCAGAAAAGCGGAAGCTATTTACCGCATCAACCACATCCCTTCCAACAATATTCCAAGTAGTTTTGAAAAAGCCCAAGCCAAAACCATCAAGCCCCAGACTCATGTCGCTTCCTATATCAACCATAACCCTTTTGACTTCTTGGATAGAAAACGACTTAAGCAAACTGAGCTGTTGATTCCACATTCAATCAATCTTAAAATAGATTCTAAAATGACCCAACTATCTATTAGACCAGGAGTACCTTGGTCTCCAATGCATAATTAATCAACTAATCAATACTATCACCAATATCAGTGTAGTTAATAGGGTTACCACCCAGTTTGTCTTCCATACCAAATATAGTATTAAAATCCCTCATACAAGCCAATGAGCAAACTCTGAACAATTCTTTAACTGATCCCAAAAAGGTCTTTTACAAGCCACATAACTAAACCCATAAGCTACACAGAGGTTGAAATCAGAACCTAAACCTATACCAACCACCTTACAATGTACTAACTGTTTAGTAACAATGTTGACCAGAAATGAACAAATCCTTCCTCCACAACAAGAGGATTCTACCATCATCATGGACCTCAAGATTAATAAAATACTTCAAACCAGCAAAAAACTTACAACAAAGAACTTTTAATGCCCTCTACTTATTGATTCTATTTAGACCCTATCTTTCCAAATCAAAAGACACCCAAAGACAATGCAAAAAAAACAACCTGCTTCTCAAATTTGGAACTTTACACTTTGGCAGAAAAGAAATTAGATACCTAAGTGCCTTTCTTCTTTTGCCTATTAGTTGTCATCCATCTCTCTGCATCTTAAGAAACCAAAAGTACGGAGTTAGAATTTGAACTAGTTTCCTTTTGAACAATATCGACTGCATTAACTTTTGGATTTTTCGAATCAACTATGGGAACTGAAATAAGAACAAGGGAATAAGCATGGGATCTTTAGGTTTCCATATTACCTTCTTCTTTTTACACAAAACTTCACCATGCCTCATACATATACAGTTCCTACACTTAACAGAAAACATATGATACACCACAGATTGATCAATAATCTAGCCAAACTCATTCACAAACTGCACTTCTTCTATAAGATCATAATTAATTTCCATTTCAATCAAAACTATAGCGAAATTGAGTCAGGATCAATCCTTAGTGATCTTATCTATCATCAGATAGGAGCCAAGCAGACTATAGAAAGTATTGAGAGTTCTATCATTCCAATACTTCACTGGAAGTTTCGGTAGCTTTATTTAAAATGGAACGAACTTAACATGCATCTTTCAAGGTATCAAAATCACATGTCCAAGGCCTAACAAGTAATTATTTTCTGTCAAAAACCAAGTACCTCAATCAATAATAGCATCGCGAGAACTCTCCTCTGCAAATCGTACAATGAAATGATTATTCTCAAGTCGAATAACCTTCTCTACACCATGAGTGTTCCAAATGCGACACAAAAAACCTTCAAAGCCGTTAATGGAGGTTTCGAACCAAGAACTACATAGATCAATGACGCATTCTAATTCTCCATTTCAGATGAGACATCGGCAGGATCAATAGCGCATGAACAGTTACCTTCTTTGACAATATGAGGCACATAGGACAACTTATCTCATTGAAAATTAGGATTAAAAGAACGAAAGCCCTCCCAAACCTTGCACGATTTCTCCTATAGAGATGAATGAACAGGAAAATCAGTTTCTAGGTCTGTATCTTCATTGGACCTGAATTTCAAATTTGAAGGATAGGGCGCCTGAGTTGGAACAGAAATCAGAACAGAATTCACAGTCATCTGACTTGAACAACTTGCTTCTTCTTTGATCGCCCCCTTTTCCCATGAAAATAGAAATTTAGGAGAATGCTAAGCAATTATATCAATAATTCTTATTTGAGTTATTCCATGGTGGAAGCAATTATTTATCCAAATAAAACGATATTAAGTTAAGAGAAACCAAACTACATTGTTCTTCCCCCAAGAAACTTATGTTTATATAGAGAAGGACATGCATTAACAATCAGTCATTTTACCCCTAACATTTTTATATAAAGTGAAGAATCCTTTACATATAGCACTAAGTAATCATATATAGATAGAATTGATCACTTGGACAACTCAAGGGACACACACAACTAACATTTTAACCTTATAGTTGGGGTTTTATTCGCTTTTTATGGTTGCTTCTTGTAAAAAAACATTTGATGGTTAATTTTCTGCTTTCGTTTTAGTTTTATTCTTCAGCTTTTTTGTTTTATTTTTCCTATTTACTTTTTATATTTAATAATATTTGAATCTACTTTTCTTGCATCACCTCCATTAAAAAAGGGAAACAAATTTATTAGCATATCAATATGAAATTTCTTTTGAATATAATCGCTAGGGAGAGATAAATTCAATCCTACGGATTAAAAAAATAAAATTAAGGAGAAATTGGGAAGATGAGTGCGATCTTACATTGGATCGTATAAGTATGAGGCAAAGAAAGAAACATTTATTAAAGAATAAATTCTTTTTAATAAATTTGATGGAAAGCGACTAAGAACGAACTGTACATATATTTTTTTTACCTGATTTAACAATTTGAATTCATACGTCAAAGTCGAAATTTGTATCATATGATATCTGTCATGGAAGCGTTTGATCCAAAAATCTATAAACTTTTGAATCAAACGGTTTCATGACATAGTATCAGGACATCTTACATATAAAGCTTGAGGGTTTGAACCTAACTGCTCCATTTGTTGAATTAATTGCAACACATAGCATATTGGGTCTATGTTGTCCCAGTCCAAGCCCGAGGGCATTCGAGTATGGGAGAGTGTCATGAATAATATAAATATACGGTTGGATCTTACTTATCAACTTAAACTTTTTGGCTCAAACGGTTCCATGACACTATCAAATGATAATATAGTTTTCACGAACTTTTGCAGCGTTAGAAGACCAATAATAAAAATTTTACAGAATCTAATAGGAAAGAAAATCAAAATTTAATTAATAAAATGTTCATTCCAAATAAATGTATGTAATGAAGAAAAATGGTAAAATATCTTTTTGAAACTTATAAAAATAAGTTCATCCAATTAGGTTCTTGTCTAGTACAATCAGTTAACTTATTTAATTTTCAATTGATCAAATTGAATCAGATCCTTTTATTTGATTAACCTGATCATGAGTCGGGTCCTTAATTTTTAACCTTATCTAATATAGATAGAAACTCCCAATAAAAATATTGAAAAGCAATTGAATTTCTAATAGCGATACTCCATCAATGTTATGATCAACGGCCGAGAGCCTCAGAAAAACGCACATGCAATCTGATAAATTTTATTTATTCTAATGAAAGCAAAAACATTAAAACCCCAAAACAATAGAAACATTCTAAAACACCTTCACACGTTAATAAAGTAGATCCATAGATTTTCATCAATAACTATCTCATTAATTTCCTACATTAAATCAAAAGGAAACATCCCTGCATCAAGCAGTAATAATTCTAGCTAGTTATATCCCATCAAAGAAAAATAAAAAAATCCCATCAAAAAATAATTCTGTTGGATGATATGTTGAAAAGAGGCATAAATAGATTAATTAAGCAGAAAAAATGATGGGAATAGGTAGCGCAGATGATCAGGGTTCACTGCAAAACTTTACCTTAAATCCACAACGTTAACCAAACAACTTGAGACATGTAGCTAGTTGTGTACTATTGGACTGCTTTTTTACATTTTGTTCTGGTCAATATATATATGTATTTATGACTTAAAAATTTCTGACAGTATAGTAGACTAAGGTATCAAAACACACCACACTTGCCATCTGTTTCGTAATATTTATCTTTGTCTAGTCAAAGTTTTATGGAAAACACTTTGGTAAATTCCTCATGGTTGGAAAATAAAATCACACCTTGTTCTTTCGAGGAGATTTTAATCATTTACCTGGGCTGTTTCAAGTTGACAATCATGGAATGTTTTTGATTTGATTTACATTTGGTGGTTTTGATGAAACATCATGGAATCATATAATTAAAAAAGTTAAGCTAACTACACTCTGCGCAAACCATCCGCATCCCTTCTCAAATCCCTCCCTCAAGTTGCCAAGACTGTCTGATTATGAAACTTGGTAAACACTTTGGTTAGAATCACCAAATACAGAGGCCATTCACTTTATTCTTATAATCTAATCTCCCATTTTTTAACAAAAGCTGAAGGATAGCCCATCTCTAATGGGTGCTGCATGCTTTTTTTTATGAACCTTCTGGATTTCCTCTTCAGTTTCTTAGTATGAATGTATGTCTCCATTTCATCATTGTTCAGATTGATAGCTTATTTTTACAAAATTAATTAGTTTTACATTTTGTCATTGAAGTATAATGTTACAATTAATATATAAATTTTCAGCTTATGATACAAGGTGAACGTTGAGTTGGCTCTTCAACTTTTTCTAGTTATAGCTATATTCTCAATCATGACCATTGATTCATCTTTCATTCAATGAATGAAGCTTTCTTAAATATTTTTGCTTTTATATGATCACAAAAATATAGATGTTCCTTCTTCCACTTTAAAACAGAAATTTATGCCAATTTATACATTGGAACGTAACTTGACCCGATTCTCTAAATTTCTAAAATTGTATATTTATAAATTTCAATCAATCTTAATCATTCATTTTATTTTGAGGGTTAGATTGAATTTAATTGTTTATGAGGTCTACAGTGGAATGAAATTGTAATTATTAAAACTGAATGAATTGTTAAAATTGAGTGAAATTTACATATGTATCACTTCTCATTTTCGATAAATAAAGAGAAAATTGTAAAAAAAATATAGGGTTAATATAAAGTATGTGTACTATTATTCTCCCAATTTTCCTCATGCATTGTATAACAATTTTTAAGCTTTAGTTTTTATATATACTCTTTATTTTCATCATTGTTTCTCATTATGCATTTCTCTCAAACAAATTTCTCTTCTCTGCGCATTTCTCTTTATTCTTAAGTTTTTATAGTTTCTGATCTCTACAGCTATCATATTCTCTGCATACTTCCAGTTATTCCAGTTTTGGATCAGGTTTTTGCGATTGTAAATTTGAAATTACAATTAGGTTTCGTTCTGTTTTTGCATCTGATTTGACTTTCATATTGAATATCTGCATAATGAATCATTTTCCAGTTTTGTTGCATCGTTTTGGATTGATTTGAAGTTTGTTGGATATAAAGTTGTTGGAGTTTTGCTTTCAAGTTCACCAAACTTTGATTTGATTCATAACTTGTTTGTTTGATTAGAGTTTTTGAATTTCTATTTTGAATGATAACAATAGAATACATTGACGTGTTTTATAAGATTTGTATTTGATTTTGCATTTCGTTTTTTTTCATATGTGGTAGTTATCTGGTACGATGCTGATAATCAAAGAAATCGTTTAAGACAGTGAGCTGGAGATTGCGAGCTAGTGAGAATGTAGAGCGCAATAAGGTACAAGGTTGAATGAAAACGTAAAATTATAAGAAAAAAAATCTTAACTGAATTAAATAAGTCAGGGAATAAAAGACCATTTATAAAATTTCCAGTGTTGTAAGTTGGAGTGAGAGTGTGTGTAAAGATTTCGGAAAAGGATTCTCTTCAGTTGATTTTCAATTGCAGAGTGAAGTTTTTCCAATCAAAGCTATTAATAATGGTTGAAATTTGATCAATTTATGTAAAATAAAAAAATATTTTTTTTCCTTTGTTTCTTCCCCTCTCTTATTGCGGAGTTCAGTAACTGCAAAGGAACTCATCCCAAAGATTGCCTATGATTTGCAAGTTCGTTACGTCAAGGCATTAGGGAAACCGCTTAGAGTCAAAGAAGTGATTATTTGAAAATAGTATATCCACTATTATGGTAATTATTCTTTTTTATCGATTATGGTAATTATGAGTTACACTCAACGACATTATGGCCCTACTATATTATATTATACTGTAATTTAATTTTCTAATTCAATCTATCAGTTACTGAACAGTAAACGAGCATCTTTATTTATTGTAATTTTATTTTTTATTTCATTGTTTATGTAGTTTATCGAAATTTTGTTGCCATTATATCCAGATCTGACTTATAATTTTAAAAATTTTACTTACATATAATGTAATAATTGCTTATTTTTCTTACATGTCACTGGACAATTAGGAACAAACTTGATGATTGCTTATGGACTTGTTTAAATATGAGTTATCATTGAACGTATTATCTATACTTTTCAAGTTACAGTTATCCAAATTAAAATTTTGACTTTTAAAATGTCTAGTAAACACTAACGACAATTTTTATTTGTACGTATCTTTTTAAGTTATCATTTAATATGTGTTTTTTTTATCAATTCATGTCTGTTTCAAAAAAACTCCTTTCACTTTAAAATAAGTTTTGACTGTTTATGTGAATATCATAGAAGCCATTTTTCTTTATACGCAATCTTAATTCAAGGAAATAGTTAACTTGATGGCCGGAGAGATATGTTGTTAATAAATACCATGAGATCTCGTATAGAGAGTTTCGTGAGATGTATTGACTATTGCTGCTAAACCATGTGTGGTCTAATTCAAAATAAATATTTAAAATCACAATGCAATAAAAAATAAAGGTATAGTTAATTCATACTAATTTAATGGATTAGAGTCAGTAATTTTTTCATTAAATATAAAGCAACTATTGCTAATTTCAAAGGATTAGTATTATTTTCAATTAATCGAACAAAACATTATCAACAACGCTAATCATATTATCATAACAGCTTATATGTGACAATAGCAGACAAGCATACCGAGTCGAACTAATGCTCTTCATGTAATAAATATAGCAATAGAGTGATGATGGAAGTCGTGCACCACTGGCGGATCTATCAATAACCCACGAAACTTCCAGGAAACTTCTGCTTCTTCTGTAATTTTGGAAATGGCATTTATTCATCAAATTTTGAAATTGGTAAATTAAAATAAACATCTCGTTATGTACTCTCTGTTGAGCATCTTAATTAAAAATATCTATCTTAATCAATCTCAGAACTTACGACAAAATTGGTAAATCTGAAATAAGCGGAGAATTCAATTAACAATTATCAACACCCCATCTTCCAGTTTCTTCAATAATACAAGAAGATTCCAATGGTCAAATCCCCTTCTTGTTGCTGAAATCATTTTATTTCTTTCTATTTTCAGCTTATACCATTTCCAAACCCCCTTTCCTTTTCATCTCTAGCTCAAAATATCATCTTATATGTGGTATTTTGGGCGGTTCTTTTCTTCTCGACCTCACTTTCTTTCAATTCAATTCCCCACCTTTTTCTTACTTCCGTCTTCTCCCCAACTCTTCAAGGTTTGTTTTTTCTTTATGTCTTTTTTTCTTGATTCGATGCCTTTTCCGTTTGATCTTATTTCCAAGCTGGGTTTACGGTTATAGTAATTGGTTAATTCGTCAAGGGATTTAATTTTGTAAGACGAGAAATTGTTGTTTCATGATCTATCATGTTTAGTTCTTTATGTATCTTTTGTATTCTTATGGATCTCTTTTTCAAAAATGAAAAACTTCACCTTTATTATTGGTTCCCCATCTAGGATGTTTAGTACATTGCTTTGGTAAAGGAGATACTGAGGATAGTTACTTGTATGTTAATGATAATGCTCACTGGTTACAAATTGGGTGTCTTGTTTTCTTCAACTCGTTTTGTAAATCCAGGATCTGATTCTTCTGAGATTGATAAACTGGCGTGACCATTTCATCCTTTGGATCTCATTCATGGATGTGAGATCATATTTATGCGTATAATTGAGGAGATGGATTACAAGTCACAAGTGGTTGCAGTTCGATCTCAAGTTGAAGTAAGTCACCTTTTCTATAAGTTTTGAAGTTCTTGTCTTATCACTTTTGACTGTGAAATCTCTATCAGGATGCTTAGTTTAATTTCCTAAAGTTAGTTTTTGTACTTTGATTGCAAAATCTATTAGTTACTGCAACAACAACAACAACAACATTACCCCAAATGCCTAACAAGGCTCCCGCGCAAGCAGGGTAAGGGGGGTCGGGTGTACGCGGCCTTACCCCTGTGTAGAGAGGCCGTTTCCAATTGACCCAAAAGTGGAGTTGCAATAGCTATCCGTGA
>CAOJBJ010115135.1:0-16193 GCA_948291685.1 Euphorbia celastroides
CTTTGAAAGTAACATATGAATGATATGCTTATTTGGTTTGTTAGAAATGGGTATGATTCTCCACATATTAACAATTGAAGATGATTCTTACTTGTATCTTCTTCCATGGTCATATTTAGGCATTTGTGCTGACATAGCTACCGTGAAGCATGAGCATTGGTCTGCTTTGGCTCCTCTGCCATTTGAAGTTGTCATATCTGCTGGACAAAAGGCGAAGGAGGAGCCTTTGGATACAGGCTAGTTTACAAGTTCAGTTTTCTGTCTGTTATGTATTCCATTTTTTGGCATGTTTTTGCTAAGCTAGAATGTTGATGATTCAGATAGGGACAGAGCTGTTCGAGATATGAGTGATCTTTCTGGAGAAGGAAATATTGAGAGTATGCTGTCTGTTGAAATGGGGTTGAGAGAATTGGCTTCTTTGAAGGTGTGATTTGAACCTTGTAGTAAACTTTTATATATCTTCAGTTGGTTTAGTTAGATCTCTTTATAGCTATGATGTGCCTGTTCGTGTATGTGTTGAAAGCATCCTCTTGAGTTCTCCCCTTGAGATGACATGAATGACGAGAACTGTTTTTCTTGCTATCACATTATTTTGACAAATTTCCGTTCAACTTTACTTTCCTTTTGGAAGTGCCTGCATAATCATCATTTTGTTACTGTTATTTTCAGGTTGAAGATGCTGTTGTGCTTGCTCTAGCCCAGCATAGACGGCCAAGTATGTTTCAGGAATTCATCTCTAGTGTTTTTCTATCTAGTACATGTTATAATCCTATTCATCTCATGGAAAGTACTCACGTGCTTTTTTTGTCAACTATGATACCAATCTGCTGTCTAATAGTGTTTCAGCTAACTAATTCGTGAAAATTTAAGTATTGGAGTTCCTTAAAATTTTGTTTATCATCAGAATCTCTACCATTTTTTCAATGGAGTATTCTTAATTCTGAAATTCGAACTTGTCATTAGTCCATACTCATCCATATTCCAAAAAATAACATTTACCGTAACTTTGGTGCGTGACTTTTCAGGTGTGAAATCATCAATTGATCCAAAATTCACAGAGGCCTTTGGTATGAAGCATAATCCTAGTAATCATTTTTCATGTTTATTGCGACTCTTATCCTTGCTGCTAATATCTCCTTTCTAACCTAACTGCAGAATTAAGTGAAGAAGAATCGGAAGACGTTGTCTTCAAACAGGTTAGCTATTTTATTATGTAGCATTTTCTTTATCTTTTTTGCTCCCACTACTACAAGACTCTGCCTTGTAAAAATCATATTGAATATGGCAAGGGAGAGGAATGTTAATATAGTTGTGTGTTCTCAGCCTTTTGGTCACTGCAATTTGCTAACTTCCACTCTAGATGTATGGTTACTCACCAAATTTATGTTAAGTGACAGCTAAGAAATGTATATATATCGCATATAAGGGCTTTGGAAAGATCACTGTGTATTGAAACAAACTGTCTGATTAAGCTGTGACTGATTTCTTTGGGGTAACGACTTGTAAAATGCGTGCAGGCATGGCTAACATATTTCTGGAGAAGAGCCAAAATGCATGGTGTAGAAGAAGATGTTGCTGAAGAGCGGCTTCAGTTTTGGATCAGTCGCAGCGGGCGGTCCCCTACTTCACACGATGCTGTTGATGGTATTTATACTTCACTTTTATCATTCAAGTAAAGATCACAAAAACCTGAACATTCAAGTAAAGCAAAGCAAAATTCATTATTTATTTTATTCGCCTCTATATATGGATAAAACTATAAGAACACAGCAAGCAACCGATTTCAAAAAAGGCATGACAATGACGAGTTGATGCTTACAACTGTATAGAAGTGTATTTTCTTGCTAGACAATCACTAGAAGTCTTCACATGGATTAAAGGCCTTTTTGGTCCTTGTGTCACCAATATATACCCTTTCACTCCATAGGCTATCAAAATTGGACCCATTATTTATTTTTTTATTTTATTTTGGGAGGAATGCAATGCTTATTATATAGGAATTACCAAGTTTTAATTTGTACGGTGTTTATTAGATTTATGGAGATGCAGTGTATTGTGTTGTTTATTGATTTCTGTAAAGTCAGATCTATATGAAACATAGGGATATTAGTTCGAAGGGTGATCGAGCATTGTGTGACATTTGTAGCACATGTGATGCATAAATGTTAGTTCGTGTGACTAAATGCTTGCAGTTGAGCGAGCATTGTTGGAGCTGAGAAAGTTGAGCATAGAGCAACAACTCTGGGAAGCATCTCGGCGAGAAACTGAACAGCACTCTTCTGTCTCGGTTACACGTACAGACTCCGACCTCTCATACTGATTATTTACATTTTTTTTATATTTTCTTTTTTTCTTTCCATGTTCCATACATTCAATTTTGAGCTTGTTATATCCCCGATTTAAAAAATTTCGGATGTGGGTTTCTCGACTTCCTTGTTTATCATCATCATGTAATTAAGATGTTAATCAGTTACATTTACTTTTGTCTATCTTGTCCATTTCAACTGCTAGATCGATTTATACTCTGCAACATCATTCATATATTATGTTTGTGTGCGATCAAAATCGGATTCTCTGTTCCCTGGACTATTTCAGTACCACAAGTATTCTGTGACCTTTTCCCCTTTCTCAAGTTTTGCTTGGCATGCCATTTTAGCTCACATCCATCTTGCAGCTCTGTTTAAGGTCCCGTTCTTTTCGATTCAACTGAACTGAACCGAAATGTAACTTAAACTTAATAATGTTATTGACTGAAATTTAATGGAACTAAAATTTATATCAAATAATTTGAAATTTAACAAGTTTTTATTCTTATTAAAAATTTATTGAAATTGAATGAACTGATTGTAACTTGATGAAATCAGTGAAAAATAAGTTAAGAAGAAAAGGGCCTAAAGCTGACTGACTCTGAAATATACTGTTTACGTTCTTCATCGATGATATGTTGTAAATGTATGTAAGGAGTTTGCCGTTAAAAAGTGAAAACATGTTACAAACATCACGAACATACGACAAAGAAGACTCAGAGTTAACAGTATCTTTGCAGAAGCTTGTGTGATTATATCGATCATGTCGATGCCACAAATGGGAAGGCTACACTTCATTGCTTTGACGGGAAAAGTAGATGTGCAACATTAGTTATCTCCTAATAGACGCTCAGAAACAAAAATTCCTGCAACAGAAAATACAAAGCAGCAGACGACTGATGAACCAAATATATTACAGAGACAACAAAATCAATTTGAAACATAACTAATGGATATTCAGGCATTGTAACGAGAATAGTAGAAAACATTTGCAGCTAGATATCACCACTCCCGATTACAAGATTAATAGATGAGTAACTGTAAAAAGCACATATCAGTTTATTACCAAAAGCAAACCCAAATACCAAACATTTCCACTATCTGCTGGCTATCTAACACTACCAGTGATCATGATTACACCCTTCAGCGATTCAATCAATAACCAAACCCAGCATCAAATCTAACGGCTCTAGACCAAACAACCAAAGACCGCCACACCCGAAGGCTTATCCCTACACAACAGACAACACATCGGGCAAAGCCTCGGGGGACCCGCTGCTTCCATTGAGCACAATAACATTCCCATCAGAGTCAACATCCACAATAACCGAATCCCCCTCTTTGATCTCTCCCGCCAGCATTTTCTCTGCCATACTATCCTCCAGCAGCCTCACTATAGCTCTCCTCAATGGCCTTGCACCATAGCTCGGGTTGTAACCCTCATCAACGACCCGCTCCCTAAACCTCTCAGTCACCTGAAGCTCGATCTCCTTACCCTTTAGCCGGTCAAAAACTTCCTTCAACATTATGTCAGCAATCTCCTTAACCTCGAGCTTAGTCAACTGCCTGAACACGATCATCTCATCCAATCGGTTCAAAAACTCAGGCCGGAAGTATTGCTTCAACTCTTCGGTTACTAAGCTCTTGATTCGGTTGTAACTGCTGTCCTTCTCGTCATAGTCGAGGTCAAACCCGATTCTCCGCCCTCCCTTTTCGATCACATTGCTTCCGACGTTTGAAGTCATGATCAAAAGGGTGTTTTTGAAGTCAACTGTTCTTCCCTTGCTGTCAGTCAACCGTCCATCTTCAAGAATCTGGAGCATCATGTTGAAGACGTCGGGGTGGGCCTTCTCGATCTCATCGAAGAGAACCACGGTGTAGGGCCGCCGGCGAACCGCCTCGGTCAGCTGACCACCCTCGGTGTAGCCGACATAGCCGGGGGGCGAACCGATGAGCTTGGAGACGGTGTGCCTTTCCATGAACTCGCTCATGTCGAGCCGGATCATGGCTTCCTCTGAGCCGAAGTAGTAGGCCGCCAGGGCTTTGGCCAGCTCGGATTTCCCGACACCGGTTGGACCGGAGAAGATGAAGCTGGCGGTTCGGGTTCTTGAGCCCCACTCGGGCCCGCCGGATTGCCCGGCTGATGGCTTTGACCGCTTCGTCTTGACCGATGACTCTTTTGTGTAGGGTCTCTTCCATTTTTAGGAGGCGGTCGGATTCGTCGGTGGATACTTTTTCAACAGGAATGCCAGTCCATGAGGAGACGATGTGTTGGATGTCGGATTCAGTGACTGTAGGGCCCACATCTCCTGCCTCGGTCTCGGCCTTGCTCATCTCCTTGCCTTTTTCAACAATGGCTGCAATCTGTGCCCTTAGATCCATTTCCCGATCCCTCAATTCTCCAGCCTGTTCAAATTGTTAATCAAATTGTAATTTGGCTGGACTAATTTTTTCACTATTTACACAATCTCGAAGTCTAATTTTTAAACTGCATCTTGCACTTTCTAAAATTGGCAAAATGCATAGTTTAACCCCGTAAAGTTGCCACCATTTGTCTACTGCCCCCTCGAACTTTCAATAGTCTCCCTCAGCCACCTAAATTTGGCTTTTTCGCAGCTCTCGCCCTGAATGCCACGTGTCAGCTTCTATTTGGTTTGACCTTTCAAAGACGTCACTTTTCTCCCAACACCCAAAAGCTGACACATGGCAATTAGAGGGGCAGAGAGGAACTTCTGAAAGTTCGGTAGTCAATAGACTTTTGGTACCAACTTAAAATTGTGCATTTTGCCAAAGAAACTGCACCTTCTCAAAGTCTTGGCTGCGGACTGCTTCATCCTTCTCCTTTGTTATCTGCCTGACCTCTTTTTCAAGTTCCCTAGCTTCCTCGGGGACCTGTAAACACCTTGATCAATTAGAATCTTGCATAAATAAGTATGGGCAGGTGATGGTCAATCAAAATCCGAGTAGAAGAACGCATGCCTGAGCATGGCGAAGACGAACCCGAGAACCAGCTTCATCAATCAAGTCAATAGCTTTATCAGGAAGAAAGCGGTCACTAAAGACGAAAAATACAGTTTACTAAAAGACATGTTAAATATCATAAACATGCCACAAATGTAAAGTAAAATACTAAAATCATTTTCCAGGGTAGAGGGGAACGATGAGCCGATATCAAATACATACTGGAACAGAGGTCATCACGAACCTGATATACTGGTATGACAGCTGTGCAGCAGCTACTAGTGCCTCATCCGTGTAACGGAGCTTGTGGTGGATCTCATAACGTTCACGAAGCCCTTTGAGAATCTGGATTGTTTCACCAACAGTTGGCTCCGGGACTTTAACAGGCTGAAATCGCCTTTCCAAAGCAGGATCCTTTTCTATGTGCTTTCTGTACTCGTCCAACGTTGTAGCTCCAATACACTGCATCAATTAAGTTACATTTAGGTTAATCTATAATTTCAAGTGCAAATAGAAAGAAGACAACTTGACTCAGTATCAGTTACAACAAAACAAACTCTGACTCAGTTCAGACTAATAGAGCAGAAACTCTGTTACAATGGTGGAAAAATGAACTGCGGTGATGGAAAGATGAAAAAGCACTTAAATCAAGTTTCGGTTCGAACTAGTTGAAAGCATATGCAGGAAGCTAGGAAGCACGGAAACTCCTAAACACTGTCGTTTCCGCGTTTCATGTCGGTGTCGGAAACTGAAACTGACACGTTTCTTCCCAGTTTCCCAGCCTATTTTCTTTAAAAAATGGCGTTTCCCAGTGTCAGTTTTCGTTTCCGTTTCGTGTCGGTTTCCGTTTCCGTGCTTCCTAGGCAGGAAGTTTACCTGCAATTCACCTCTTGCAAGAGCTGGTTTCAAGATATTAGCAGCATCAATTGCACCTTCTGCTGCTCCAGCCCCAATTAAGGTGTGCACCTCATCGATGAAAAGAATAATTTCATCACTCTGTTTGATTTCCTCCATAAGTTTCTTCAATCTTTCCTCAAACTCCCCACGGTACTTGGTACCAGCGACTAGAAGGCCCATATCCAGAGTAATCACCTGAAGCAAAAACACATAAAAGGCATATGCTAAGCAATTGTATCTATTCAATGACATAATAAAAGCCCGAAAGCATGCAACTTTTCTGAAACTTTTCAAACAACACAACCGGGATACTCATATCAAGCATGTAGACCGAAAGCAATCATCTATGAATTTCACACCATTAAGAGCAATGCATGTAACGATACTAATGGTACGGAAATTCAGAGAAAATTTTTAAGGCAACAAAAGCCAATAATTTGAATAGTAAGTTTAATGTAAACATATAGTAATCATCAACTTCCAGTTTAAATTTCAAAGGGAAAATAAAGCAGCTATACACACCCATGTGACTTGAGCTGTCACAAAGAGAAGCAATTTTAGGCCACAGATGAATGTTAATCATTCTAGAACAGTTAGAAGCTAAGTTAAGAGCACCAATTTTCGACATTAAAACTTAAAAGAACAAACTCAAGCAACCATATCCACCCACATGTCCCAGATTATTTCTCAAGCTTAAAAGGAGCAATGATATCAACAAGTGATGAAAAAATTGTTCATAGTATATTTTAACACCCACCTTCTTTCCCTCGATTGTTTCAGGAACATCACCACTTGCTATACGTTGAGCAAGACCTTCTGCAATTGCGGTTTTCCCAACCCCAGGTTCTCCAATAAGGCAGGGATTGTTTTTAGTTCTTCGGCCCAATATTTGAACAACACGTTCTATTTGGGGTTGTCTTCCAACAACTGGATCCAGTTTACCCTGAAAGAGAATTTCAAAGTCAAACCATTTTCCAGCGCAGTCTATGCAGATACAAGATTGAATTATAGTACTAAAATGTGATTTGTTAGAGAATCCTCAGTTTTTGTTCACCTCCTCAGCTAATTTTGTCAAATTTGTTCCATACTCTTCTAGAGTAGGCATCTTATTGCTGCCACCGCCTGGCCCAACTGTAGCAGGTATGTTCTCGGTACTTTCACCCACCATCCTAATAACCTGATAACACCAATAAAAATTTTGAACATATTCCAATCATCATGCAAATGGAAAAATGGATCATCAAAAGACAATATTGACAAAAAGTAAGTAATATCCAAGCCTCAAGTCTTCACCTGTGTGCGAATATTGCTCGGGTCAGCACTCAAGTTCTCAAGAACACGGGCTGCTACACCTTCACCTTCACGCAGTAACCCAAGGAGCAAATGCTCAGATCCTATGTAGTTGTGACCTGAAAGATTCACACGAGTTAGATTTTCCACATGGTAGATGGCATAGATATAATTATCTGGTATATTAGCTGGAAAAATTGAGCAAATAAAAGAATAATACCAAGTTGTCGGGCTTCCTCCAATGAGAGTTCCAACACACGCTTTGCACGGGGAGTAAATGGAATCTCTACAGCAACAAATCCACTGCCTCTCCCGATAATTTTTTCCACTTCTTGGCGTGCATCCTTAAGATTGATTCCCATAGATTTAAGCACCTTTGCAGCAATTCCAGTCCCTTCGCCAATAAGACCCAACAGAATCTGCTCGGTTCCAACAAAGTTATGGCCAAGCCGCCTAGCTTCCTCTTGGGCAAGCATAATCACTTTGATCGCCTTTTCTGTGAAGCGCTCAAACATGGCCCTTGCTTGGAATCGCTTGGCCTTCTGTGGCCTCAGTGATAAATATGATGAAACCCGTGAGTGGAAATCTTGCCCTGACCTTTGTAGGGAATCTAAGCAGTTTGCACTTCGAAGACCTGAGAACCCTCTTAAAGTCAACGTGGTTGGGTGTAAAGTGCACGCCATTTTGGTGGCAGTCTTTCTTGAGTTTTTCACTTCTTTTGATTGGCCATCCTTTATGCCACTAGCTAAGGCGGAAATATTGGTTGAATGAACTAGAAGCCTCGCCATGTAATTCCTGATGAACCCACATTCAAAACTGTTTACTAACCGGAAATGAAAGAATCGAGGAACATAAAACTAATAAAGTAGTCACATGATTGACATTGACTATCACAATTGAGTTCAACAGTTAAAATAAACACCTACAAACAACAAGATGCAATGATAGGAAAGCACAACTGTATTTCAAGAAAAACCAAAACTGATTTCACACCCTTTACTCATATTCTTATCAGAAGGTCCCAAGTATTTAGCAACATTAAGCAACTCAAATACAGGTTACTGTGTCATTTATCAGTATTTTCAAAGCACTAACAAAAGTGATTGATAGAACAAACTTCAACAATTTTCGAACTTAATATTCGCAGAGCTCCATGTAAGAAATATTAATAACCTTCAAGAGCAAAATGCTCACTATGCAACAACTAAACCAACAACCAATGGACTCTTAGAAAAGACAGCACTAATTCACAAAAAGACTCATCAGAAATAATACAATGATCCAGTTACTATACATAAACCGAACAAAGGTATTGATAAAGCATTAAATGAAGCTTCTCCATCTCCAAAAAAAACAAATCTAAACATGTTTTCATTCACTCCAGGAGCTCAAATACCTTAGCCCCTGAAATAACTAGCTCCGGAAACTCCAAATTCAATACAAAACCAGCTTCAATAGAAGTTCACCAACATAACAAACCAACTACAATCCCCAAAAAACTAAAACCACTATCATACGAAAAGAAACCCCAATCAATAACAATTGGTCAGACAAACACAGAAGAAAATACACCTATTATTCAAAGCAGCACCAATCGAAAGAAACCCAACTCAGAAATTGGAAAACAATCAACAACAGCAGGTCAAAACCCTAACAAATCCAGAGCTAAAACTGAGATAAACTCACCTAAATACGAAGAAAGAAGGCAGAAAATGAAAGGGGAAAAGGGTAAATGGATAATAAAAAAAAAAGGGTCTTTCTCTGAGAATCCCTTCAGCTGCGGAGAAATGGAGAGACCCTCTTCAATGGTCGGCCGACAAGGAAGGATAGATATATAGAAGTGGTTTATAATTGTAAACGCTTTTGTTCTCTATACCCTTCACTACCTTCTGGATTTTTTATTTTATAAATATCCATTTTACTGTTCCAGCCCTTTTTGATTTACGAGCCGATAGGCGGTGGTTATGTCAAATTATTTTCAACTTGTAAATTTATGCTAGGTTTTTCTCCTTATGTTTTGGGTTCGCTTCATTTAAGCTCAGTTAAATTTAATTTAATTATATTAAATTTCAGTTAAATTTTAAATGAGTTTAAAGTTCAATAAATTTTGATTTGTTTGATATAAATTTTAATATTGTTAAATTTCAAATAAGTTTTAGCTCGGTTTTATTTTATTCATTTCAATTCTGTCAATCTCCATTTGTTTGAAAAGAATGAGGCTTTAGTAGTGCCACTTAGAAGCAAACTTTTTTGATTAATTCGAAATGTTGTAATATAAATTTTTTAATTAGTCAAAATTAAATGAATCCTCATCCATTAAATACAACTATCAATTTAATAAAGTGTAATTCAGTTGTCAGCGCAGACTAATCATGTGAGAAGATAAAATTGTTCGAGTTTCACTAAATAAATTGGAAGCGGTGAGGAGCTTATATTGAAATAAATTTGAATTTCATGTCATAACTTGCTAAAATTTTCGTGAAACTGTTTTACTCAAAAATTTAAGTTGATATATTAGGCTCAATCTTAATTTTTGTATTATTTTCGACACTCCTCTGCATGCGGATGCTCATTGAGTCATTAATCTTGAAGTAGGTAAAACACATACTCATTCTACCATGTGTTGAAGCTTAATTCAATAAATGGAGCTGTCAAGTTTCGATCTCTATACCTTTAAATTAACTAGGCTTTAGCACGATGTCAAAGAACCGTTTTATCAGAAAACTTAAACTAAAAAGTTAGGCTTAATCTTAATATCTATATTATTTGTGACAAAAATAGCACCGACAATTCTAAGAAGCTATCTAAACGGCGGTTGTACACCTCTAATAACTCATAGGTTGTAATATTTACAAGTATCCTTATCAAGATATATTTTTCGAGTTTAGTCGCAGTAAAGGCTCTTCACATCTCTTAATATAGGTATTTAGTTGAGTTTAAACTGTATTCTTCTTTCAAATGTTCAATCTCCATTATCAATTGAACTACACTTTAATGATTGATAATTCACAGTTATTGATAAAAAATGAAAAAAGGGTATGGTCAGCTAATGTTAGCACTTACCAGTGGGTCAAGATAATTTTGAAACCGATGTTATAATTAGTTATATGAATTACCCAAATTGCCCCCATGTAATGATTAGAATTTAGAATAAAAAGTCGGTCGCGTCACTACAAGAAATCTGCAATTTGTGACAACAAATATTGTCACAAATAAGTGATATATAGTCACAAAAACTAAAATGTGACGATAAGCAGTTGTCACGGAGTTGTCACCTAATACTCCGTAACTAAAGGTTTTGAACGAAAATGTCATCACAAATGTAGTTGTCACAATAAATAATCATTTGTTACAATTATTCTTGTAACTAAAACGAAAAATAGTTGTCACAAACAAAATTGTTGTCACAACTCATGCTACAAATTGCAGGACTATTGTGTGATGACACTCTTAAATCGTCACAAAAACAAAAACATTTGTGACAATAATTTTATTTGTGACAACTAATCTCTTTTATAGTTACAATAAAAGTTGTAACAAATGAGTATAACGTGACAATAAATTATTTTCACAAAATATTATAACATTTGTGACAATATTATGCTAAAAAACTTTCGGTTACAAAGTATTAAGTGACAACTGTGTAACAACTTTTGTCGTCACATGCGCTTTTGTTGTCACAGAAGGTTATGAAATTTGTGACAACCATGTAAAGTTTTTACACGCTTTTGTGACAATTTTTTGTTTTTGTAACTACATAATTTGGATTGAAGGAAACTCAATCACAAACCACAATTGACATGCATATGCTACTACATGAAATGTATGCATGTGAGTACACATGAAACATTAGATTGACACAATGAAACAAATTTCTTCTATAGAATAGAAGATATATAACTAGATATCAAAACACCAATTAAACACATCATTGCGTAAAGTAGACGATAATGAAGCATAAACAATTGGAATAAAATATAGAACCACTCCAAATCTAAACAAGGAAAACATTGAGAGAAAGAAAAAGGTGCCAAAAGCATAAACCTTTGACAATCATAGTAAGAAAAACAATTCAGATTTATTTTTATGGAAACTCAAAACTTATAGACTCTAAACAAAACAAAATGCAACACATGAGAAAAAGCTTAAAGATCAAGACTACATATTTAGATAGAAATAGAGTTAATAACATTTTATTTCATTAAACAAATTTAGTTAATATGATTTGTTCCATCTGTTACGAACAAATTAAAAAAGCAACGTCAACATATTACAAGAAGGTCAAAATGCATGGCTAATAAATAAAAGAATTTGATCTAAATACATGGTCAGTGATTGAGTGACTAAGTGAAGGGTGAAAAGGGTCAAAAGAATCATACCACACTTTTGGGGATCAAAAATAGGCAAAGGCAAAAATCGGGAGCTGGCATTGGCATTCGAGCAACGATTTGAGTGCTCATTCGCTCTGGTTCAAGCTGTAAGAAGAAAAACAAATCGACTTGTATTAAGGAAATTACCAATATGATTGCCTAACCGCAAGTGACTATCTAAAGCACTACATATATAAACAAGCTAAATGGAATAAATAAAGTTTACCATTTGAATGAAAAGGTCACCTGATAGAGACGAAGAAGGCATATATATATTTGCATCCAAGCTGTAAGTTTGAGCTGAAACCTGATGCACGCAATCCATGCATAAGAAGACCTAAAGCGTATACAACTACTCGTACGATCCACATATGATGTATCAATACACACCAACTAAAATAAATGCAATTTTACAAATAAAGGTTTTATCATTGCAAATTTGGGCTCCTACAAGTGAGTGCGAAGGATAAAGCTTTAAATTTCATTTAACAAATGCAGCAACAGAGCTCTCGTACAACCTGTTTCCTTACTACTGTCATATAAATATGCATACTTTTGCGTTTTGATGCCAACATTTTCTAAACATAAAATTAATAAAAGGAAAACCAATTTTCCGTTTCCTCTGAGTTACACTAGAATTGGAAAACAGCTTTAATAGTTCCTAAACAATTAATCAGATCCTAAACAAGACTTGAATGCAAAGCTAAAAGAGAGGATAATCAAATAGATTTACCCAATTAAAGAAAACAAGAATTGACAAAACGGGCAACAGGTGTATAAAAAAAGAGAGAGATGATACCTTCAACATAATAACGTAAACTTCCATCATAAATACATTTGTATAACCAATAAGTAGAAGAAGCCTGTGACACAAACGCCTAATTTCACAAGAAAAAAATTCAGATTCAAAAATTAATCAACCCATAAAGCAAAATCTCCTCTTTTGCACCTTTGTCTCTTAAAAAAAGCAATAAATTATAGTTAAAATATCCCTATCACAGTGGTAATGGTTCAGTTTTCTCAAAGAACTTTTCCTAACAAACTAACAAATGCAGCCACAAAAGAACAAGTAAACCAGATCGATTCAAATCCAAAAATGAAAAAACCCAGCAACAATATAAGCCACGCAAACATTTCAGTAAACTTGCAGACCTAATCTTGATATAGATGAGAACTATCATAAGCTTGTTACAGAATTCCAAAATTAAACAGATACAACTTTATTACAAGCCATGTACCAAATTATTAATTTTCAATTTATATAATAATACAATTTGGTAAAGTTGATTAAAAAGCATTGAAATTATAAAAGACAAAACATCGAAAACCTTATAACATGACGAAATTAGAATTGTTATCTTCAATAAATATATAACTTCATTATGCCTGCATAACATAACATGAATACAATGCACCTTTACAAACTACAGTCTGTATAATTTCACAAGTAAAATTTTCTTACTTTGAGGTAAAATGCATGGAAATCCGAATTGTTAGCAAATTACCAAACAAAAAGAAATCAAAAGCAATAAAGGAATTAGAATTTCTATGCTTAAGAAAATTTCCCTGATTTATTCCTAATTACTTAATTGAAATTCTAACTGGTTAACTTTTTCTTCATTTTTATTCAAACAAATAATCTGATGTCTAACTTATTTTAAGTTGGTTCACAAGTAATTATAGTTCTCTAAGTATTTTTATTCCAATTAAGATTTTAATATGTTTATATTTCCTAATTTCATCTACTTTCTATATACAATTCATGCTGTTAATTATGAATCTACTTTAAAAGACCTAAAATACAAGAAATTAGCCTTCACTCATCCGTAATCATGGAAAATGATCATAACTTTCACAAGTATTACCAAATTTGTATTCATAAATCATACAATATCTCCTTTTAGATTTTAAAAATTGTACATTATAATAAGGATCGGCGAGACGGTCCAGACGGTTTTGACCTTAAACCGTCAAAGAGCAGATTCGCGAGCTAAGACTCGCCGGAAACCGGAGTTCCCTAAGGGTTTCGCAAGCTGAAACTTGCCGGAAAACTAGCGTTTCCCTAAAGGAATTTTCAAGCTTAACTTGAAGGTTCAAAGAACCCGAAATAAGAAAGAGATTTCTCTAAAATTCAATTTTGATTAATGATGAAAAAGATTACATTACAAAGAAGAGAAAGTGATATTTATACCCAAATAACAAAACCTACAACTAATAAGAAAATGCCACTTGGCATATAATAAAATAAAATGTCAACATCACCAAGATATTATGAGATCTTGGTCCCCCATCTACTCATTGATATGTCGCAATCCTAGAACTGACTTATCAGGCGTGTCAGGCGGACCAGTCAGTTGGACTTCTTGGAATGGGGTTGCTGAGGTGGGGTGATGCTGATGTTGAGACAGCCTCGCTTGAGAAGGTTACGATCCAGCAGTGTACGTTTGAGGCGATTGTCCGTTGAGATGACTTCTGGTTAATCTTGATCTTCTTTGGAGAACTATTCCCTTGAGGTGGATTGTAGTTGAGGCGACCCTCTCTTGAGACGGCTTCATTTAGAGCTCGAGGCAGATCGTCACCTTTGGGAGCTCGAGACAGTTTGTCATCGGGATGGATTGGCATTCGAGCCGGCTTGGACGATTGAGGCGGTCGAACTTGTCGATGTGGCCTTAGAGCGCTTGCTTGAGAAGGCCTTATTCCAAACGGCTTCAAAACTCTCCTTTGAGGAGGCTCAGTTTGAGGAAGCCTCAAAGTGTTAGCTTGAAAAGGCTTCCATTCAGGCGGTCTCGAATGCTCCATTTCAGGTGGACACAAGATGTCCCCATCAGGAGGCGTGCCACGTGACTTGATAATTTCTTTATTTTGCTCCATTATTATTTCCTTTTTCTTCTTGTCTGCCTCATCTTTCATTTATTGTTGGTTTTCTCTTATTGCATTTTAATAAAGATTGCCGATATTTGCCGAGCTCAACCTTGTTTCGGAAAATAAGCCCCGAGTAAGACGGATATATTTTAATGTCCATTTTGGCTCAAATCTGATTATCAAAAACTGATTTACAGCAGAAATCAGGGAGTTTATCATCCCAACTCCAACAGCCCCCCCTCATAATGAAAGTTCTTTCATTGTGAAAAAGAACAAGCACAATAGCTAAACAAAAAGAATTGCAGCTTTCCCTTTAGCAAAAAAGGTGATGATGGGTCTGGACAAATGAAACTGCTTCTACACTGATGAGCAAACCAATATGCAACAACACTGAAGAGGCTTCTCCTTGTTATCAGATTCTACTTAGGCAATATCAACAGCTTATGTGCATAATCTGAAATATTAAAGAAACCATATGCAGAGATGAATCTATCTTTTCCACTAACAGATCCACCATCTTTCCATTACTAATTTGTAGAATCAAAGTCAACAAAACAATTTCCATCTCCAAACAGATCAATGATGTCAGGCCAAAACCAAATTAAAAGTAATCAATGAACCATTTGAAACACCTCAGTGAGGCATTTCTTCCAACACCTTAAGTGCAAGATCAGAATCTCTTTCTTTGTTACTTTGTCGAAACTAATCCAGCGAATTCAATGCTCCATTCTAAACAAAAAACTAAACAGAAATCTTTACGATTCCTAAAAATCAACCACAGACATATCCAATATTTTGTGCTTAGTCTTAATCTCCAACATCAAATTCAAGAGAAAACATCTGTTCTTCATATTAAGAATCCAATTTATTACTCATGGTTCAATTCAAGGAACAAAACTCAGTGAAACTTGAGAACAAGAGAATGTTGATCATCTCGCCGGAGTAGAAGTAAATCGAACTCTGATGAAAATGAAACTGACCTCGTCGCTTCCAACCATGAAGTTCAAGATCCAAAACAGCGAAGAACAAATTTGTGGCTTCCGATCGGTATAATTCTCCACAGCCTCCAACGGTCGGAGTTCAAGATCTATTCTTCGAGCTCCAAAATCTCCTTCAAGAAACAAAATCGATCAAAATCAGAAATCGATTCAAAATAGAGAAATTGATAGAAAGAGAAAAACAATTCTCTGCCAAAAGCCAATAGTGGCTCAATCTTCCTTCATATCGAGCATAATTTCACATAAAGATCCGACTTGTTGTGACCGCATATAAATGTTTGAGACACTCATCGTCTCATCTCTCTAAGCCAAGTTATGGTTGGTAACATTTCTGCATATTTGTATCAATTTTCTTTTTCAAAATTTATGCCACGTTTTTTGGATGTCGTATCTTTTGGTGAATCTGACAGATATCTATGTGTGAATTAAATGAAATTGATAAAAACATGAGTAACTCAAACTTTTAAAGTTCTTAATTATCATTCAATATAGGAGGAAACGTAAGCTCT